>JALPQI010003400.1:0-73856 GCA_025490895.1 Thaumatotibia leucotreta
TATCAATTTTGTCCTGCGCGTACGATGTCTAAGTTCCAGTCCGACTTACGCTTCGACGGTTCCCTAAGTCACAGTTGAGTCTATCGCAGCATGATGAGGTGACAGAGTACCAATTGTCGCCCTTGATTGCGATGTTGAGTGTTAAGTGCCATAGTGGGTATATCAAACCCAGACTTGCGATAGCGCACAGTTACTTGGTAACACTATAGTCGTGTAATCTGAGTTCTGTAAGATATAAGTACGTAGTAAAGCAATTTAAGAAAAACTTTCGCTTAAAGTTTTTTGTAGACTTCCAATTTTGAAACAAGAGGAGGTACTTACTCAAGTCTACTGAATTTATTATGTTTTTAAAGTAACCTCAGAACTCCATAATTGCTAAATCTATTGGTCGCATTCCCGTGCCACGTTGTAGGCGACGCAGGGTATGTACAAGCTATTTGTAGCTGTATTGATAACCATATTTTTGGTATTTTACAATATTTATTACTTTATATATAAAGTTGCTACTTTAAGTTATATGTATATTACGAGTATAGTTTCTACTTTATTTTGTGAAACTTGTTGGAAAAGTTTTTAATAGTGAATTATAAAGTTTGGTAATCTAAAGATGAAAAACTGTCCAAAACACTGAATGTTCTTGCTGTCAACTCCCAACAATGATGAGTACCTACCTGTCATAACTTAGCTATATTCGACTAAATTAGTTATAGTTGAATAGTTATATTGCGTTGTTGTACCAAAATATTAAATCAAGATTTGAGGAGTGTCTTTTTAACAGGGCGTATTTCCACTTAGTTGATATCTATTTATCATTTTTAGGGTTCCGTAGCCAAAATGGCAAAAACGGAACCCTTATAGATTCGTCATGTCCGTCTGTCCGTCTGTCACAGTCGATTTACTCGGAAACTATAAATGCAACAGTAACAAAATTTTGGTAAGGATATGTGTTGTATAAACCGCTATAGGATTATGATACTAAATTGTAAAAAAAACCATTGTGGGTGGGGGCCCTCCATACATGTAACTGAGGGATAGAACATTTTTAGTTGTATATAAGCGTGTGGGGTATTAATAGAAAGGTCTTTGAAAATGATATGAAGGTTTATAAATCTCATTTTTATTTAAGCAAATCGTTTTCGAGATATCAGCTCTCAAAGTCTGAAAAGTGTGTCCCCCCCTCTATTTTAAAACTATGCGATATAAAATTCAAAAAAAAATATATATTATGCTAAATTCAAGGTGCCGACCATTTTGTGCAAGGGACCATGCGTCAAAATTGCCCCCAAGACCAACAAACATGAGAGTTAGATCATTAAATAGGTCTTTAACTTTACTTCATTTCATTATATGGGCACGAAATCGAATTCCATTGCAGAACTGAGATATTCATATATTTGTCAGCCTGAATACGAGCTAATTCAGTAGAAAACCTCTGTAGATTTAGCCACTAGTTTATTTTGGTAGCTGCAGCTACCAGTGATCACCCTTATTTTGTATGTAAAAAAAAGGCTAATGTCAAAAGAAAAAAGAAAATAAGCGAGTGAGGTGGTTAACATACAATCACGTGTGCACAATCTTTTTTTTTACACACTTCGATATCCTAATGATTAACGACCAGTATCTCTGATCTATGAGATATTCATATTTTTGTCAGTGTGAATACAATCTTCACACTGACAAATATGAATATCTCAGTTCTGCAATGGAATTCATCTTGGTGCCCATAGAATGAAATGAAGTAGATTTAAAGACCTATTCAACAATGTAACTTTTAGCTGTGTTGACTTTGGGGCAAAGTTCCATACAAAGTTGGGCATGGTCCTTTGACCTCAAATTCGTTACTTGAAACGTTTTGACATTTCAGATATCGATTATTATCAAAATCCGCTATCGTATTATGGTCATCTTTACCATCTAGTACCTAACCGACAAATGTTTTTTATCATTAAAAGTTTACATACACACTCACATAGGTGATTGTTGTGTTTTGATGATAAACTATCATTTGTCGTTTCCCAGGCCTTACAAAGATGACCATAATTAGCCGAGCTGATTAACATTTGAAGTAAGTCAATATTGTTACCGTTTCTTGCAAATTTGACTTCTGCTTCATTATGATGAACAGATCTGTCAGAACTTCAGATTACCACCGATTTTTATATATCGAAACGGAAATCGAATAGCCTTTTTTTTGTTAATAAGAACCTCTGGGGTCCTGATACATCGATTTACACAATTGGATAAAAAATGACGAAATTTATGGTGACGGCTGTTTTGACTATATAAAAAACACCTTGGATACACAGATTACACAGATATATGTACTTTTGATTACTATCGCGTGAAAACTCAGGAAAACTTAAAAGGTTATTAACGTTGGTTAACATGCTATATTTAGAATTTTTTGAATCAGAAATAAACACAAAAACGATACCCCTCTCATAACCCGCAAGCCCGTATATGAGACCATAACAGAGGAGATGGTATTTCACGTACACCTCGGTACAGCGACACGATAGACTATAGAAACGATAACCATGTTGTTTTTTTACTGTTTAACCTTTTTACCACTTTTAATAGTTGAATTCTCAAAAAAACCTAAAACATGTCTTTAGTCATTTATGTTTAGGAATACTCCAGTGAAGTTTCGGATAAAACAGTTTAAATAGTCAAGTTTCCCCGTACAAACTTTAGACCCCCATTGCACCCTCTAATGAGTGGATTTTGACTTAACCTTTTTTAGAGCACCCCTACTCCCTCAAAAATACTTACGCGCTATATTTGGAATCTCTAGAACCAGAAATGAACATAAATAATAAAATTATATTGATTTTCGAATTTAACCATGGGGTTAAATTACACACCATAACTGTGTACATAGTATTTCACGTCCGCCGCGTTAAATTTTAAAATCGTTATTATATTCGTGATCTACGTCACGATAAACCATAGAAACGATACCCAACTTGATTTTTTCACTTTGTCACCCTTTTTACCTTTTTCAGGGGTTGAATTTTCAAAAAACCTTAAACATACCTTTACTCAATTACTTTAAAGAATGCTCTTGCGAAGTTTCGGATAAAATAGTTCAACTAATCTTGTTACGCCATACAAACTTTGGACCCCCATTTCAACCCCTCGAAGGTGAATTTTGAAAAATCATTTCTTAGTGCTCGTCTACATCATAAAAGGAACCTACGTGCCAAATTTGGAGTCTCTAGGACCAGGGGTTTAAGCTGTGCGTGCATCTTTATCTAGGAGCTTCTTCTTTTATATATATAGATTAATCTTTAAGTATTACGTTCTAAGTTTTGCAACGAAATTGATTGTAGTACAGTAAACTGTGAATATACATTGTGCCTTGATTATTTTAATTGTAAATTGTTTTGTTTATGATATTAGAATATTTACAATGTAAACAGAGACACAAGCTATCAGTTCCATACTTATTTCAATAATACTGATATAAGTAGGGTCAACTGTTTATTGGAATGTTATTGTAGAATGTATTCGAGCTGTAACGTCTTGGGGCCTTGGGTTTATCATATTATTTTTTGTCATGTAATGTTTAACGACCCGAGGGCCTGGATAAAATGATCTGAGAGAATTTTCTGGACATTGACGCTTGCAGCGCACCGACCGACGATACATTTTGCTTGTTAACAGTTGACAAAATGTTCTTTATCTATATGAATTGTGTTGTTTCATTTTCAATGATATTGCGGTGAAATACGTACCAATACTGTTGATTGTACCTGCATCTGTTTCTCTGGGGAGTATGTACGAGTATGTATGTAGGTACCTACATTTAGACGTCGCACAAACAATTCTTAGTATTTTGATAAATAGTTTAATTGAGAAGTATAGTGGCATATCTAGATATTATTTGCATAATCTCAGTTATAAGTGTTTAGTTAAAATCACTTTAAAAAACGATTTAATATTTTTTATTACTTAGGAAAATCTCACATGCATTCTTATACAAAACTGAAACGCCGTATGCATTCTCATACATGTTTAAATACTACTTCTACTACATTCATACATTCCTTCCTTTTGGCGCATAGTAGAAGAAACATGTTTTTTTTTTTAAATTCGGAGGAAAATCCAACTTAAATAGGTATCTAGTGTTTTGAAAACAGCACTAGAGCACCTCACGTCTCGCCCCCGCACTAGGCATTGTTAGGCGTCCTAAAGTTTTCCCGCCCGATGAGGCGATGATGTTTCGTTTATACGTTACGTACAGCTTTTGACTGTTAGTTTTACTTATTGTTATAATTAAATATGTACCTACATAAAATTATAGATTTATGATTTACGATTTTTCATCTTTTCTTTTGACATAAAATCAGTTAAACAACGAAACGTCAAAAGAGTTTAACAACGAAACTGCTCATTAAAAAGTTTTCCAATATTCACTCACCCTTACTCGCTTTCCTTTCGGCTTATCCGAAACCCGTCGGTTCCGCAGTCCCATGTTGGCCCGGTCTCGCTCCAAATCCAATTATACAATACGAAAGTCTTGCAAAAATCCCAAAAAGTCACTAGAATTCACTGTAAATAAATCACTATCACACTTCCATACGGTGCCATTTATCATACGCATTTTAGAATAGTTTCCTCGAAAACTTAGTCAAATTAATTTCACAAAATAAGACACAGGTAGTAAATATCTCACATTTGTAACTTTTGAAATTTTCACTCGTCGGAAACGTTATCAGCGAGTTTCCTCGTGCGGCGTGCGGGGCGTCCCGCGGCGGATCCAGCGTGGCGTCGAGTGCCGAGTAGCCATCCTGCACATCTCGGCCCGCCTTCTGCCCCGCCCGCGCCTCTCCCGGCAAACATCTCAAATTAAATCCCTTACTTACCCCTCATTATGATAAAGGGTCGTTGACGATTATATGTAGCGTGTCAGTCTTTTGTTTATGAACTGCTCTTGTCAAATGTGGGGACTAAGTATGCGTAATTGCTAGTAAAATAGCCTTTAAAATTACTATGTGAAATTGTGTTGGCGGAACCTATTCATTAGTTAGCTAATTATTCGGTTGATAAATAGTTTTCCACTTCGATTGCTTGCAAAGCAATGATTAGTAATTTGTCATTTATCATCAAAAGCTATATATTTGTAACATCCAATATATATATTAATTACCTACCCTGTATTGGATTCCAAAACTGCTGAAGCGCAATTATGTATTGTTTATTAACAGTTAGTAATATCGCTCAGAAATTTCTTTTTTGTGACACATTGATGTTACCGCTAATTAAACATTTTTTTTTAAATAACGATGTTTCAGCAGTCTAAGATAGGTACATCAATCATATAATAAAAAGTAAGTATACCCCATCACGTAAAATAGGCACGTATTGATGATTTGAAAAAATCCCACGGACAACTAACTAACAATCTACCCACTCTACGTTTTATTCGATGGTGGCATTAATCCGTGACTTACCCAAAGTCCCCAAAAATTATCTAGAAGATACAGGTGTAGTGAGAAATTACTTGCCTTCGGAAACGTTCGTAAACACATGCTGTTTCAGGCAGTGTCACCGAGTCTGACTGAAGTAGCATGACAGCTATTACTGTCAGTCTTAGTGAGATAGACTGAAACAGCATGAAGTTGACGAACGTTTCCGAAGGCAAGTCATTTCTCACTACATCTGTATTTTACTACGCATGCTAATACCTAATTGTATTTTGTAATTTGTTATTGTTTCCATTCAAATAAAATATATGTATGTGTTGTATCTCTTTTTAGTGTAGGTAAAAACCTAAGATAACCTTTAAATTTAAGATTGCATTGTATGCTATTTTATTGAAGTGAACAATATTATATTTATTTAGTAACATCCCATATGTAAATATTACAAGCTTTTATTATATCAAGTCGAAATCGTCTCCAGTTACGATGTTAGCCGCAGACGTCCTGTGAGTCTTGTCGATGGATTCTATCGGAGATTATTGACGTCGTTGATATGTCTACGAAGTTTGAGGTGCTGAGTTCGAGAGCATTGGGGGATGATTCTTTTATAAAGGACGCGGAAGATGTAAGTACATGTAATTCCGTTGTATTTGTTAGTAAGAATTCCGCATAGTCGAGGTAAATAATATATGATATGTTAGATATGATATCAATTGGCAATAAAATGTTATAACACTTAAATGTTACTTCTACAAAATTTTAAGGTTCTGCATTGTTTACCTACATAATAGTTATTTGTTTTACTAGGGAGCAAAGTGATTGTTTAACTCTCGAGCAAATATTGAAACCCGAGCAAGCGAAAGATTCCAGAATTTGAACCACGAGCGCAGCGAGTGGTTCATAAAATGGAATCTTGAGCGATGCGAGGGTTTTAAGGCACGAGAGTCGAACAAGCTTTGCTGCCGAGTGAAACACAACATTTTTCACCACACTAAAGCGAGGAAACATGCGAAATAAAACTCAAGGTATTTATTTGCAAGTACTCAACTTCCAAAAAATAAACAAATCAATAAATAATAAAACATAACCTCAAATATTTATCTTGGCGTGGCAATGCTTAAAAATTCAGGATAATTCCAAAATGAGACTCATGCAGTTATTGGCGATTTTTCTGTGATTTTCGGAATTATCCCACTTTCGCATCTCGCAATTACCCCAAAGCCACTTAAGTATGTTAAACTAAGATATCAGCCAATGAAAGAAAACAAAACACGACCGAATTCGTTTAAATTTTAAAAGAAAAAAATATTCGGATGCGTTCTGAAATTTGCATAGTGTCAACACTTTCATTTTCCTATTGTTTTTATTTGTCGTATTTTTAGAACTTTTAATTAAAAGCCTTTTACAACAAAATGTGGTATTTAATTTCGATTTTAGCATATTGAATATAATATTATGAAAGGTTCATGTGTATGAATCTGTTTGAAACTATTGAGTTTTCGAACGTACTGTCTAATTCAAACGTCAAAAAGCTTATTTCACTCTCAGGCCGTATAAGTTATTGCTTTAGTCTATCCAGAAAATTAAAAAAAAATTACTTTAACCTCTAGAGATTAAAACACAGTTTTGCGCTCTGAAATTGAAGGACAAACAGCGTGTTTACGAGCAGTGTGGTGAAAAATATTTTTAAATCTTAAATTCCTTTAAACAAACTTATACCCAACTACGCGTTTTTACCAACGCCGGAGGTTTAAAAAAAATCAAAAAAATATTCAATAATACAATTTTCCTAAAAATATTTATGCCTTATTTTTTATTCACAATAAAAGTATTGAAATATTTCGTTATTTTAATTGGTTATTATTTTATATCAATGACTGGGAGGCGATAGCTGGAGATGGTGCTGGCAATGAGATTAAAAATAACTGAAAATAAAACAACAATAAGGTAAGCAATAAATAATTAGAAACTTAATTATTATTTCTTGATTTATTATTCCTCTTTATTCCATGGTAATTTGGAGATTTTAAATTTTGGCTGCACTATTTAAAGTCAAATATACCTGTTGACTATTACGTAGGTAGCCACTAATTTACAAAGTAGATGGTAGATGTTTTCATAAAAGACTGTAGCACCAGCCAATATTATCATATAAAAGTTTTTTTTTTGACATCATTGTACCTCATATTTTACAGACAAACGGGTCTTAATCGCGTAAACTTACGTTTAATTATATCCTGACGTTTCGGGCAACGGGCTGACGAGTCTGCCTGCGACCACGGGTGTAACGTCATGCCCGAAACGTCAGAATATAATTAAACGTAAGTTTACGCGATTAAGACCCGTTTGTCTGTAAAATATGAGTGATAATCGTGAAAGTTTAAATCAATATATCATGGTACCTATAAAACAAATTAATTAGGCCTCTAAAAATACCTCTTGTCCTCTAGTACCTACCTAATGAATTTTTCACTTCTCATGCTCTTAAAATGTTATTTTAGTCCCTGCATATCGGGACTAAAACTCTTTATTAATCTCTAGGGACTAAAGTAATTTTTTTTTAATTGACGTTGGAAACCCGTAAACAGCCACACTCACGGTGTTCAAGAATAAAGGATAGTCGCCATTTTTAGTGCTTGTGTATGGACCACTTTTGTGCATGCCGTGGATACAACCTCTAAACTTTTTTTTAATTGACTTTGGAAACCCCTAAACAGCCATTTCTAGTGTTTATGATTTTTGAACGAACGGATATTGACATTGAAAATAACCTCAAAATGTCAATCATGAAAAAATATTAAGGAGAATCGATTTTTTTTTCTTGATATACATGTATATTTAATACTTGTTTAATATATGATTAAGATTGACGAATCCAATTAATTACTTATTTTTTAATAACCAATTAGCTTAAAAATAGTTATGTAGTTAGCTCCAATTTGTTGGCTAAATATGCAAGTATTTAAAGCATCATATTTCGAAAAAGGAATACAGATAAAAACGCGCAACGAATTTGATTGCTTATTTTTTGTGTTTTTGTCCATAAGTAATATTGTTCAAATCGTAGTTATATAATTTACGATGTCACGTCATGCGATGAAGAAGTATTAACGCCTTACTCCAGAATGAAGAAGAATGCAAAAGAGGTGGTGCAAAATCTTTTACCGCCGAAATCTAGTGTAATATATTCAAAAGCGTATCAAACTTTTATGGATTGGAAAACTGGAAAGCAAATTAGGTAGGTACCAACATCATTTATGGAAGGCGTATTTCTGACATATTTTGATGAAAAATCTAAGAAGCTTAAAACCACACTGCAACTAAACCATATAACTTGAAAAAGTTGGCGAATTTATCGTAAAGTGGCCATGTTCCGAAGAAATCGGAAGTTTTGACATCGCAGAACATATAATTTTTTGTTTCTTATTTGTTCTTTCTGTTAATTAATACTGAGATTATGTAGAACGTAGTTTTTTCCTCGCATTCTAAGTGAAAAGTAGAGTGTTTAATTCGGGACTAAACAGCCATAATGACACTCGAACTACATCCACCCTCGCTACGCTCGGGTGGATAAATATCTCGTGTCATAATGGCCTGTTTTAGTCCCTCGTTGAACAATCTACTATTGTATACTTAGGTATCTAATCTTTTACATTTCAATTTCACAATTAATGTTTTTTATTTTTTATTTATTTAATTATTTATTGTTGCATGATAGTAAGTAGATAAGAAATGAAATATCAATTAGTACGTAAGGTTTAGCTGTTCGTGCTAATTGCAAGAAAAATAAATAAATTGTAACCGAAAAAACAATACGTCAGGCCCACCGAAAAGTTGCCTAAAGTAATACTCGAAAAATTGGCGGTCGGCGCGGCGTATTACGCGTAAAACAATCGACGTCTGCGGTAAAAGGTCGATGAACCAACGTTTTCCCGCCTAGTTTTACGAGTAGGTTCAATCCAAAACATTTTTTTTTATCTAATTTAAATGGATAAGCTAAAACAGCGTATAGAGTCAACTGATATTTTCCTTACATTTTTGGCGGGAAATTCAAATAATCTTGGGATGGTCACACTTGATGTAACAGGTACCTACTAAGAATTTTGATAATTGAATATAGGTATTTATAAATTTTTGCACACATTTAAAGAAATAACTTAATAATATAATTACGTCACGTGACGTGCATTCAGTCACAATTGGTAGGTATGTATGTAAAGTTTTCTGAAGGTATGAAAATTGTATTTTTCCCTGATAGCCGTCGTCTTAAGGTTCAAGAAAATGCAGCTCTTTTATTTTTAAATGTCATCTCACTCACTTAAAAAATGATTGTTAACAAATTATAGGACATAAAATACCTACAAGGTTAAATTTTAATGGTTGTTCTCCGTTTTTAAGTGCGTATGCAGTTACGGGTGAACAATATGAAGCGTTACCAATTTCAAAGGACTGCGATTTTTTTGTTGCAACAATTTATTACTATTGTAACAGTCCGTTTGAACTGCTACATATATTCCATAATTATATTTTTAATTTTTATATATGTATCCATAGTAAACCAACGCAATTGGCGAATATTAAGATATTAAACGATCGTAAATAGTCAACGAAGTACTTCATTGAATTAATTCATTTCCGTTCAATCCGACAGTTGAAATACGCGATAGTGGGTCTAGTCGGACTCGTATTATAAAATACTAACAATTAAAATAAATATTCGAACTAAAAAGTATATTCGAAATATAATCGCTAGATCAAACATCAGTACTAACTTATTAAAATCTAAAAAGGACGATGCTAGTAACGTGTGCAAAATCCTAGAAAAGATGGCGAAAGATCATATAGAAAGTAAGGGATTCTATGTCGAACCTAGAGTCAAGATAAAATAAACTTTAAGTTGTAGAAAATAAGGTCGATATTAAATAGTAACAACGTTTTACTTGGTTCGGGAATTTTAGTGATACATTTTAGGCAGTTCGAAAACCCTATAAATAGACGCCATTTTTTAGAAAAGGGAGGATTTCTGGCTCAGGTTCGAAAGGATGCGGTCGCTCTGCAAGAGGGTCACGTGGTAAACGAAAATGTGGAGCAAATTGCAAGTACCTTCGGTTTGCGTTGGCTGCAAGATACCGAACGGTGATAACGATGCAGCCAAGGCGATTTCTTAGTATTTGTGTAAGCCGTAGGAAAGTTTTAATGTATTAAAATTAAGTCAGATGACAAAGAATTTGATGATAAAGTGAGTTCGAGGTAGCTGGTAAGTGTCCATTTTTGTCTTGTCTTAGCGAGATCTTGACTATAGGCCTTTGGACCCAACTCCGCTTCGCCCGTCAAAGGGTTGCATATTGATAGTATATGGATCGGAGATCTACTAACAAGTAGAGATTAATGTTGAGAGATATCCTGGTGCTACGAAATTTCAATCATTATTCTGTGAGAAATGTCTGTCTGTAGTACGTATAGTGCACAGAGCAGTGTGCTGTTTTTCCATCAAGGAAATATGATCTCAGTAACCTGAACCTACCATTTAGAAGAATTTATACCATTATCTTTATGGGATTTCATTGTGTAAATTACCTATTTTGTGTGCATGTATAATTTTCAGAGCAGCTGCTTTGTTTTGGAAATAAAGTTCCAATTACCTAATCTAGTAATCTAGGTTGAACACATGAAAACCATTGTAATATGTATTTGAAATACCATTAATATCTTATCCATCTTTATAAATACTATACATAAAAAGGCACAGTATAATGATCAAGTATTTAATATACTCAAGACTACTGCATTTATAATATATATTTGTATCCAAATCTAAACTTTCATACATATTGATATAGTATAAAATAAATTACTATTTACAGCACAAAAGAGGCTATGAAGTAATTTAGTCTTTGCTTTCATATTATACAATAAAACTTAGGTTACTTATTAGTAATCTAGACCAAATATCTATGTATACTTACATATCTACTTATCTAAAGTTTACCCTAAGTGAGGGCTCTTTGTATTTAAATATACAAATCTTAAGGAATCCATTATAATGGATTACCTATGCTTTAAAATTAGCATATCAACTTTTTAAATCTAATTTGAGTTCAACTTACTGAATACAATAAATGCTAAAATATAAATAATCTGTAATCCATTACAGGATCTGGTGAATTATTTGGAAAACCGATTGGATCTAGCACTGATCGAATGTAACATAAGATCAGAAGTTGGTAACCACTATACTTTGAATGTGGTACTTCTTATGCATATAGATTTTAAAATCTGGAATTCTAAATGACATTGGTAGTAATGGATAGGCTAAGGCCGTTACAGTACTCCTTCTACTCTATATAAATAATGACTGTTGAAGGTAGTTGAGCTGAAATCTCAGTACAAGCGAGTTTCTTGGCATTTCTTCTCGCTTGGAATAGGCTTTCCGAAATGCTGGTAGCGTCTGTTAGGTTAGCCTAGGGTCGCAGACCACATCCTGCTTGATGATAGTTCGTACATGATGAAGTAACACTATCACATGTATATTTATACGTGAGTTCTTTTAAGAATTCATATGAACGTAGACTAGGGATATGGAAAATCTTCCATTGTTCTATTTTATTATATTAACTCAGTACTTAAGAGTATAATTGTTGTAAAAATATGTTTATATTCCTTTGAAACTCTGGTAGAAAAGCAAAGGAATGGACTATCGGGTGTTTCTATCATTTCGTGCAAATCACATGTTCGCTGAAATAAAAAATAAACTAACTCCTAAATTCATTTCAAATATTTTTTATATGTTGCGTGAGGTTCATAGGTATACTTAGCATCTAACATTAATTCTATAATTGCAACATAAAATATATAAATAAAATATAAACATGCTAAAAACTCATTACCATCACCGGTCAGAACGTAGATTTACAGATTTGAGAGCGAATTACATAACTATTATATGTACTACTTTGATTCAACCTCTTAATTTAGATTAAGTATTTATAAGGGAATGAAAGTTTAGTGGTTTAACATTATTAACACGGAATATGTATATCCACTGCAGCAAAATCTTTTTGTAAAGAAAATAATTTCATTACCATAAATATAGTTTGCAACAACGGAATGGGCCAGTAGGCATTGCAAATGTTATTCTACAGGGTGGAAAAAGATTTTGGGTCAGTGAGGGCATCTACCAGATCCCGTGTAGCTACGCGAAAATGGTCTTAGAAGACCTTCCCGCGATTTTCAATTAAAGAAGATAAGCGTTTTCAGATTTTGGAAAAAGTATACAGGGTGCGAGGAAATGGTCATTTTTGACAAACTTTTTTTTTTATGCCAATCGATCCCGTTTCTGTTCAGGATCAAAAGCTTGTATGGGACCAAAAAAATTTTTTCGGCTAGAAAAGCCACAAATCGGGATTTAAAATTCCCATACAAATTGTATGAAAATTAAAAAAATATTTTTTCACGCTTAATTTTTTTATACCAATCGATTCCAATCCTATCCAGTACCAATACTTTCCTAGGGGTCAACTTCCGGCAATGTAAAAAAAAAACAAAAATAAAAAAAACTGTTTTCATACATTGACTATGGGAAAAAAGTGAAAATCAATTACATTATCTGTGACGCTAATTAATGTTGCTAATAATTTCATACAGTATTATTATTATCATTTAGCATAGGACGACTAATTATCGTGACAGATAAAGTAATTAAGGTTTCACTTTTTTTCCATAGTAAATGTATGAAAACGGTTTTCTTGAAATTTAGGCTTTTTTGTACATTGCCATAAGTTGACCCGTAGGAAACTATTGGTACGGGATAGGAATGGAATCGATAGGCATAAAAAAATAAGCGTGAAAAATAATTTTTAATTTTCATACAATTTGCATGGCAATTTTAAATCTCGATTTGTGGCTTTTCTAGCCGAAAAATTTTTTTTGCTCCTATACAAGCTTTTAATCCTGAACAGAAACAGGATCGATTGGCATAAAAAAAAAAGTTTGTCAAAAATGACCATTTCTTCGCACCCTGTATACTTTTTCCAAAATCTGAAAACGCTAATCTTCTTTAATTGAAAATCGCGGGAAAGTCTTCTAAGACCATTTTCGCGTAGCTACACGGGATCTGGTAGATGCCCTCACTGACCCAAAATCTTTTTCCACCCTGTATACGCCGTTCCCTCTGACCGCGATCCCCACCTCAGTCGGGTAGTAAACAGTGAACAAGACGGACGTGTGCCATTTTTTTATGGAAAAATATATCGCGGCGGAGTTTTGGATTTGGTACAGTTTTTTTTCATTACCATTTGCACTGTTTTGATATTAATTTTTAAGTGTTTTATTGAACTGTGAATACTTAAATAATGAATATTCTATTCGAATGCCTAGTGAATGAGTGGACCTGCAATTGCATTTATTTTTTAAGAGTTAATCTACAAAAGGTAAGGAAAAGTCATTACCATTCTTGTCATTACCGTAATTTACTGTTAACATACTAAAGAGAATGGTAATGAACTAAAAATTATGGTAATTAATTTCAGTATTACATTCTTGCCACCATTTTATGTTAATTACCATTCTCGTTTTTCATCATGCACCTGACTGTTGAAAGTAACAAGTAATATTCAAAACTACATTTTCAGTAGGTATATTTCAAATATAACAAGTTATTCATTAAAAGATCTCAAAATTCAAACTTAAACTTACGACTACGTTATTTCTTTTTTTGACCCATCATTACCAACATCGCATTTTCATTCCCATATTCTATACGTCATTACCATTTCTTTTGGAAAAATCTTTTTTTCATAAATCGGTCAATTTTGCGTACAACTGAAAATGTATTGTAGATTAACGTTTCTTTTTCGTAGGTGTTACCATTGCCACAACAAAAAAATGAAAATAAAAAATTCTCCCAAATTCTCCCGATTTGCACGAAATGATAGAAACACCCTATCACAAGTTAGCCGCGACAAGAAATAGCTGGTAGTGGATTAGGAAAAAAAAACAATAATTATTTTTATTGTTTTTTTTTAACCTTGTATACTAAACATTTATATTTTAAATTCTCATGTTTGCCTTTCTCTCTCTGCAGGTGGTGCTCTATAATATTAGTGAATTACATTATAAATTTATACTTTAAGTTACTAATTGTTTTCCTATTTGATTAATTATGTTTTGCTATGCCATCGCAGGAGTCCGCTGGATGCGGGTGGCGCAGGACCGGTCATTGTGGCGGTCTTTGGGGGAGGCCTATGTTCAGCAGTGGACGTCTTTCGGCTGATATGATGATGATGATGATGATGATGCCATCCAAAATGTTTTATCATAATGTGACTGTTTGAATTATTATTAATCTTCTTTTAATTTGCGAATATACTTCCTTATTCTTTAGTCTAGGCATTATTATTTATCTCCACAAGCTCCACATATTCTGTTATTGTCAAACAGCCGTATTCATAAAAATTCCTTAATGGAGGTTTGATCTGTTCATTAACTAATACACTGATTAAGCCTAATGAACTGTTTATCTAAATGTTGATTCATAAACGCTCACTAAACCTATATTAACTAATAAGCCGTTAATTTACCGATTGGATTTCTTATGTTGCCGTCTTGACAAATATGGCTCAAAAATGTAAGCACATCACTACTTTTTTTTTTAATTTGACAGCTTATGATCGGATGGCGCCATTGTTATGTTAGTGGAAATTGCAAATTTTATGTTACGACTTGCAATTTTATGATGTATTTCATTCTTAAAAGTGAATTCAAGGATACGAAATGAAAATTGGACCGTAGAAGATAAGATACGTAAAAAACATGTGATTTAATTATGCTCTGTACGGACTTATAACAAGTTTATGAAATTATTACTTGTAACTTTTCAACGATTTTTATTACGCATGTTGCTACAAGAATTAGCAAAAGAAAGTGTTTTGGATGGAAAATAAAAACGCGGTAAGTCATTGTTTGTATTCATGTGTAGGTATGTGCATCGAGTTTTAAGGTTATTATTGTATATTGGTAGGCTATTATATTTGTTTTTCTGTGAGACACTTCCTTACTTTGCATACCTACATTTCATACATACATGCATTTGTGCTAAATCAAAAAGTAATGACTGTAGGTTTAATGTTCTAATCAAGTATATGGAAAGCTTAAGTTCAAAGATAATGAAATTAATATTTAGGTACATATACATTGAAATGGCAACTATATGAAAAAGTGGTAGATGGTTTCAACATAATATCCAAAATATACCTATAATAGTTATATTTATACTTTAATTTGATGTTTCATGGGTGTAAGGGAAGATAGTTAACCCTTTAACAGGCAAGACTCAAAACAATCCTGGATTCAAGCCTCTATCCATCCCATAGTACAAAAAATTATGCTTAAGAAAAAAATACAACAAAAAGACTGTCACAGTGGTGGTTGTTTTTGAGACCTGTGCCCTATCAAGGGTTAAGACAGGATTGCATTTATGCAACATAAAAAATGTATTTATAATAAAATTTCATAGATAATAATAATTATGGTTGCTTTATAATCCTTGAAATGTAGCTAATAGATGAAAAGCTACATGGAATGTTATCATATCATACAAAAGGCATATCTAACTTAGGGAAAAAAAGTAGTTTAAAGAAACATTTGATCATTAACATGTATGTAATTTTTCAGATTGAAATAGGAACTTCAGCGGCAAACAAGTCAGAATTTAGACCAAGAAGCCTCAGCCCGTGGAGTAACATGAGGGGTAGCCTCCGGCCGTCCAACTGGCAGAAGCACTGGTGTCGAAACAGTAAGTATCAATTTCTAACCAGCGGTCATGGTCTTTGGGAGTACAAGAAGTTGAAAGGGAATTTTTGTTTATTACTTTTGTAATCACATTGATGACGAATTTATACTAAATTAAATTTTGGTTAATAATTTAGGTACATTTTTTTAAATTTAATTTCCTGAACATTGATTTGGCTGTATTATTTTTGCTCATTGTACAATGGATGTATATTGTGCATAATTTAATTAAAAAGCTAGGCATTATGTATTCAAAATAAGGCTTATTAGTTTTGCCTTAACAGGCACAAGTTAACAATATCAAAATGCAACTATATACTCTAATCAGTTGTTTTTAATTTCAGAATTTGAAGCCAGAATGTGCACAGCTGACAGCTGATATAACTGCTGTAGAGATTCCATACAGCTGCATAAAATCCTGATCAAAAATGAATGCAAATGAAAAGCATGAGAATGTCATGGACAGAATCAATTATTCTACGAGTATTATTGTCATAGTTATATTTCATTCACTGGATTGTTAAATTTTTTGACTTTCAATATATATTATTTTTTTATTACATGCAAGTTTCTTTGATTGCCTATTTAAATCCCCTTAGTAGAGGATTCAACCAACTGGAGTAACCATTGACAGGCTTTCTTTTCTACCAAAGCATATGAGCATACTGTATGACTGTTTATTGTGTTCTCTGGTTAGTTAAATGCTCCAATATAGAGCTATATGTAAGTACCATAGCTAATAATAACTGCTAAGTTGGTGTGCTTGTATGCCTCTCGAAGAACCTACATATTTTTTATTCACACACACATCATCAGCCTATTTCAGTCCACTGCTCGTAGGCCTCTCCTATTAACTGTGCGTATAGACGCATTAGGAGGTAAATGCCCATAATCGCCACGTTGGCCAAGCGGGTTGGCGATCGCAGTAACGTGTCCACTATGATGACGTTGCTGCCCATCATCAATCTTCTATCAAATAATAGTCCTTAGTCGAATCTTACGACACCCACACAAAGAGTTGGGGTGGTGACAAATGTAGGTATTCATACTGCCGTCACCACACGGCATTTTTAATCGGCTGCTGTTAAATATACTGTCACGGAAATTGGTTCACGTAAGTACATTCATTTTCTCAATATATCTGATGGCGACTTCACCACTTAGGGGTCTGAAAGAATTTTCTGCACCGGTGTATAGGTTAAATTAGATATGTATTTCTACGCATGACGACAGTTGCGTAAAAGCTTTTTTAACCACTGACATACTTTTTGTAGCTGTAGCTATATGTTATTACTCTTATTTTACATTACAAAAGAGTCTATCGTAAAAATCAATGCATGTGAATGTATAATCAAGAATAAGAAAAACTTGGCTGATTAGCTCAAACCTTCGGCCAGGCGCGGATCCAGTTAAAAACATCTCGACTTGCGCTCATGTCAAAAACAGCTGTTCGATATTCTGGCCGCCATCTTGTAAAATAAGGCTTAATGAGGAGATAAAGTAGGGTGCACGAGCTCGTAACTTGAGCATGAGATAATGAACTGTTGAGGGACTGATTAGCGCTATTTGACGTTTATGAATAACGTTTTTTGACATCCGTCTCTGAAGGACCCTTCAACAGTCCTCTAACTTTTTATGAATACGGCTGAAAGACTCTAGGTTACTATGAAACAATGTTAGGGTCCACCATCAATCTCTAGACGATCACAGCTCATCATGGCCAAAACTTTAAAAAGCAGGAGAGTCGACTAAGTAGTTTGGTATTAGAACTTATAGAAGGGGTTATTAAGAGGGGCGGGTCGTTACACTATATGCAAGAAAAAACAAGAGTTCAATATTACATTTTGTGATAAAATGTACTTTTAGTAAATATGACTACCTTTTGCCTTGATTATGGTCTTCAAATGGTAAAAAAATATTTGCTCGCAGTACGTTTGTGACCACTGGGTAGTGGTATGTGATGTGCCAATGAAATACGATTGTTTTCTTCATTGCATTTAAACTAGCATGTTTAATTGCTCTCACCTTTCTCTTCAAAATTACATGGTTTTGGCATTGGTTTGGCATTAATAGTGATTTAGACTTGATTCGTTGTTGGGCTTCTAATTATGGATTAAAAGTCAATGCGAAGAAATCGCAAGCAATTGTTATTGGTAGCCCTTACTTTATAAATAAGCTCTCGGATATGACGGTTCCCGATATTTATTTTGGTGACACTCCTATTCCTTTCTCTTCCACTGTGCGAAATTTAGGTATCATCATGGACCAGACGCTCTCCTGGACACCCCATGTAGCGGACATTAGCCGAAAGGTGTTTGCATCACTTCATTCTTTGAGACGCCTACAAAATTTTCTCCCATATCAAACTAAAATAACCCTTGCGCAGTCGCTCTTGCTTCCTCTTCTGGATTATGGAGATATTGCTTTTCTGGATCTGAGGGAGGAGCTTCTGGATAAGCTCGAGCGTCTGCAAAATGTGTGCATCAGATATATTTTTGGCTTGCGAAAATATGACCACGTTTCTCAGTTTCGTTCTCAGCTCGGATGGCTTCCGATCCGTCGTCGCAGAGACGTGCATATCCTGTCCTTACTTTTTAACGTCCTTTTCAATCCTTCTTCGCCCCCTTACCTTTCCGAAGGATTTGCTTATTTAGCTGACGGTAGTAATCACCGCTTGCGTTCGAGTGCTAACCTAACTCTTGCTTTGCCGTGTAATAAGTCGCGTACTTACTCTAGATCTTTTTTGGTGCGTGCTGTGAAATTGTGGAATGGGCTTCCATTGTCCCTCAGACAGTCCCAGTCTGTGGCGTCACTCAAGAACAGTCTGAAAAAATTGTGGCTCTCCGACATTTTGTGAATTGGTTGAGTATTATATTTATTGATGTGTAGTATATGTACGTATATGTATTTAATATTTTAATTATATGTGTATTGGATGTATGAGTTTATGTTAGTTGGTATAATAACAGTTAAGTTTTTGGTATTACTCAAATATATTCTCCACTGTACACGGTATGTTTGCCTATCTTTTGCTTCATATAGACGACTCCTTTGCTCAAAGGTTAACTGGAAGAGATCCCTTACAGGGATAAGGAGGGTTCGCCTTTGTACCTGTCAAATTCTTTGTAAAAATTTGTATTTTTGCCTGTATTTTGTGTACAATAAAGAATTTACATACATACATACAAAATAGACCGGATAAAAAATCCGAAACTCACTGGAGAAATGACACGTGAAATTCGGTTTTCCGCCATTTTTGGGTCTTACGAGCTTTACAAGCTGAAGCTCAGTTTCGTTCTTATGTTTGCGGTCTACAACCCAAATGTTTGTGTGCCTAAGACTTGAATGCGGTGTCCAAAACAAGCTGCTATTACTTTGACACCAGACTTCTTAAAATCTACTTGGTAACACTTCATATCGTATATCGTTCACCCTGTAGGTAGTGTAGGTATCGTGTTTCGGTAAGGAAAAAAGTAGAAATAAGTTTTTTTCTCCCAAATAAAATATTTATTTTATAAGGAGCGTAATGACGTAGGGGCAAATTTAAAGACTTGCCCCATAGAAAAAAATAACTTGAAATATTTTTTTTCTCTTTTCCTAATTGGAAAACGATACTGAACAAGCCCTTAAACGGAGAACATCCATTAAAAAATCACCTAATATAAGGGTTCCTAGCTTACAACGGAACCAGTAATGAAAACTAAACTTCACGTTGCTTGGTTGTGTTACGAACGTACATACCTACCCATATAATTTGTACGACTAATTTTCGTAACACAATAGAAACGGTCGTGATTTTGTTTTCATTAAGTCAATAATTACGTTGAATACGTGCATAATTAGCTCTGACAAGACAGCGATAGTTCTTATCTTATGTATTTCCACTTTTACCAGTCATATGTTTTTGTCTAATTTCATCCCCTCTAAAGTTTTGTCGTGCAACCCGCCCTTAAAAAAAGTCAAGGTTTTCAGTACTAATCCTTAGGTATATGTTATATAATCCCTGTTTGTCTATTTGCAGTTTTGTCATCTGTTCCCTATGCAGCAGCACGCACAATTAGTATGCGCCGGCGATGCAAGCCGACGTTTATTGCAGCCTCAGTACTCGAGCCATTAGGTAGCAGCTTTAATGTGAGACACGGCCACTGCTAAATGAATATTGACGTCGACTTCGATTAGGTTCTAATAAAGATCTCGATATCGCGATCCGTTGATAATTAAAATCGTTTTTCTGTGAATCTTGCGCACCTGAAGATACATTATTTCTTGTTCACACATTTTATAGGTAGGTATAAGTACTTATAAATTTTGGATGTCATATACCAAAGAAAAAACGACCAAGATCCCCAACGTCCGAGGTGGGGATCGAACCCACGTGCTCAGCTTTCGCGGCTGATATCTGCACCCCTCGGCCACTCGGTCTTAGCAACCACACCGGTCAATTTTCTCGGGTATATGCAATCTCCCGTATCTTACAATTATCTAAGGGCAATACATGCCTGCACCTCCTATTAGAATACTTTACAGTTTTCTAGAATAGCTAGAGAGAGCTGGTGCTGCCATCTATAGTATTAAGTAGTGTGTCTACTGGGGAAAAAATAAAAACACAAATTAAAAATATTTAGTTAATAAATAATTTGATTTGTGTTTTCACAATACGTTCTATAAGTACTTAATTAAGAAAACCACTTTACTCGTACTGTTGGTATTCGTACACTCGGTACACTGATAATCATACATTTTTAGGGTTCCGTAGCCAAAATGGGAAAAACGGAACCCTTACAGATTCGTCATGTCCGTCTGTCCGTCTGTCGCAGCCGATTTACTCGGAAACTATAAATGCTACAGTTACGAAATTTGGTAAGGATATGTGTTGTATGAACCTCTACAGGATTATGATACTAAATTGAAAAAAAAAAACCATTGGGGTGGGGTCCTCCATACATGAAACTGAGGGATAGAATTTTTTTTTGTTGTATATAAGCGTGTGGGGTATTAATAGAAAGGTCTTTGAAAATGAAATGAAGGTTTATAAATCTCATTTTTATTTAAGCAAATCGTTTTCGAGATATCATCTCTCAAAGTCTGAAAAATGTGTCCCCCTCCTCTATTTTTTAAACTACACTACATAAAATTCTAAACAAAATATATGTTATGCACATTAATAAACTCTGTCAACGATTTTTGGTTTGATTAAATTATCTCCTATAGTTTTTGAGGTAGGTTGATTTGAACTTTATTTTTTTAATAATAAATTGATAATGGTACGGAACCCTTAGTCCGACTTGCACTTGGCCGGTTTTTTTTTAAATAGTGCAGGTACAATTTATGAAACATGTCTGTTTATATTTTTTGTATATGTAGCATGTTTCATGTTTCATATGTTTCGAGGTATTCGAAACGGGTATTGATTTCATGAAATTTTACCTTTTCTGCGCAAATTGCGTAAAAAAGATTTAAACCTCCTATGTTCCATAATCCAAATGACACCTCAACTTAAAAATATAAAATAACGACCTTTATAAAATCATACCTTACAACTAAAGTAGCGGCATCGTAAGAAGTCGTTTTTGACAGCTCACAATAGTGTTGTGAAACGCTCGATTTTACCGTCGTAAAATTTTCAGTCAAGTGCGAAAGGGCGTTAGATCTGGTACTTGCCATTGAAAAAGTTTAATTAAAAAAGTGTTAGGTAATCCGAATTAAAAAAGTGTTTGGTAATCTTACTTAGAATCATTAGCAGGCAGCGAAACTTTGGAGCCGGTGACGTCATAATGACGTAAAGTCGTATTTAGGTAAGATGTTTTATTTTAGGACGGATAGGACGTGACCTCTATAAGCAAAATTCATAGCAAACCACTCCCAACCCACGTTGGCAAACTTGCGTGCTGCTAGCTCAGAGTGCAATGTAGATATGCCAAATAGAGAAATGCCGTATATAAACGTACAGTAATGTACAGTATATAAACTCACTAAAACCATTTATTAAAATCAGAGCACATCTAGGTGATAAATAACGTAGTGGTATATAAATTATTATTCTACGAAAAATAAAATTATACGTGATTTTATAATTGAATTTGTAATTATTATGTGCTTACTATTATTTTAACATAATTTTAATTTTTTATTTATTTTTATGATGTAACTAGTAAGTGATTTGGTGTTAATACTAGCTTATGTGAATAAATACATTGAATTGAATAACAATTATGACATTTATCTGGTTGTCAAGTTCCACACAGTCTGTAAAGCCGCGTATCCACCGGGCACACGGGCTCGCGAGGACCTGTCGAAACCATGACAAACTTTTAGAAAATATGTGCGTACCTACTATTATAGCAATTATTCGTACCTCCATAAAAAAAGGTTTACTTATTTATTTCGATTGACGTATCGGTAAATTGCAGCAACAGCAGTAACATCACTATTCCGTTCAGGCAACAATGAAGTTTGACATTTGCTCCATTATACCAACTGTCAAATTTTTACAGAACTTCATGTGCAAACAAACGTCAAAAACGACTTCTTACGATGCCTCTACTGTAACTGCAATATCTCCCCATCCCATAACACTATATAGACCCAAGTCAAGTTACTAATGTTGCTATATTATAAATTTCACTTCGAATTATAAAAATAAACAAATCTGTCTCCAAAGAATATCTAATCATATAAAACGTTTCCTCGTTATAGCAAAGGCATTCATGTATACAAACTCGCTGGATGCACTGATTGAATGTGGAATCGACATTACTCGTATATTCTATTAGTAATGACTTCGTTTCTGAATAAATCTGAGAGCGATTTTACTGAAACTGTGCCACAATCATTCCAGAAAATATTGGAATGTGCGGTTTATATTTTTTATTTATAATAAAATAAAGTTTCGAGGCTCGCGATCGGGTACACATTTTATATTATTTCGTTTCCTTACATTTTTTTTAAATCTAATACATAAATTAAAGATTGAGGAGAAGAAAAATCTTACTCATTAAAAAAGTTACATGTCAAATTCACGCAAGTTTATTTTGTATTAGGCTGCACTTGTATGCGGCTTGTCCGTTCAAAAAGTAAAGGCACGTGAGACATATGGCCATGCGTAGCTGCCAAGCGCCTTCACTCTCCACACAGACTTCCACTGCCCCTAAAATCAACTCTACTTCAACGTCCTGTTTCACAATCCCTGGATAGGTAAATAAATATGTATACCTGTCAGGTAAAATTATCATTATCCTTTTCTTCAGGCATATAAAAGAAAAGGACAGGTAACATTTACCTGACAGATATATTTTAATCTGGGATGGTGAAACAGGCCCTTAACTTAGTTAACTATGCTAGCACCTCTAGTATTTATATATTTTTGTATATTGATTAGTTATGAAACGATTGTGATGTAATGCTATGCATAGATTTTTGATGGGCGAACAATCACTGTTAATAAAGTAACATTGGATTTATTTGGGAAAAAGAGTGTTGTATTTTTCCTGATACTCGTAACCTCGGTCGCTTCGTCAGGCTAGGCATTAATATTCACACATGAAAAATGTGCATAGAATTACAATGTTACATGACCCCTTTTTTTTCTTTTACTGGTTCCATCAGCCTCCTTTCCGTCTCCGTGCTTTATAAGTACTATACAGAGGGGAGGGTGGGGAGGGGGGGGGGGTCATAGGATATACATATACGCATACATACAATTTTAGACCTAATTAGCTACAGACATAATTAAAAAAGTGTTTACATATTCATGCACCTTACTGAATCTCGAGAGAAAATAGGTATTTTAGGGTTTCCCCAAATCAACCGACACGGAATCGGCTTCAGACGAGCGAAAAATGATTTATATCGATGACATATGGCGATGACATGAACACTGTGGAGGAAGAATTCGAGTTTAATATCAACAACTACAGAGATCGCCTTAGAATCCCTCCAAACCAGCTTGCAGTTAAACTTATTGTCCCAGATTACTGTAAGCGACTAAAATGCCAAGACATTTTCGAACAGTCCACAGAGTAGCAGAATAAAATGGAATGCTGCTTTTTAGGGTTCCGTAGCCAAAATGGCAAAAACGGAACCCTTATAGTTTCGCCATGTCCGTCTGTCCGCAGCATAGCTCAGTGGCCGTTAATACTAGAAATCTGCAATTTGGTACAGATATACATATTAATCATGCCAACAAAGTGGTACCTACAATAAAAACTAGAAAACAAATATTTTTTCAACTGGTGAAGTGGGGATGATTTTTTTTCTTTGCTGTAATCCTAAAGTGGGGTATCATTGATTACGTCTCTTAAAAAGAATAAGGGTCTTATAAAAAGTTTTTTTCTAAATTCAATATTTTCGGAGATAATCGCTGCTCCAAAAGGAAAAAAAATTGTGTCCCTAACTTTTGATCCGTAGGTCCAAAAAATATGAAAAAAAATCATGAATAGTGGGCTTATAGAATACTTTAAAATAAAACTATTTCGAACGTAATCGGCCCAGCCGTTTTTGAATAACTACGGAACCCTACACTAAGCATGGCCCGACATGTTCTTGGCCGGCTTTTTTTAAAAGGAGGAGAGAAAGGAGGAGGAGGGTATCAGTGGAGATCTGCTTGCAACGGCATTAGTACCTACACCTTTGACCTACACTGCAACAAATCTGCTTATAGTACGAAAACTGATCGCAGATAAATAAATAAATAAAAAAATGTCTATGGCTTAAGGGCGAAAGAGACGGCCATCGGAATGGATCGGCACGTATCGGCTGGGCCGACGCGACATTATCGGATAGACGGCCGAGCGAAGCTTGGCCGGATAGTATTCGGACGGCAACCCGTCACTTCATGGCCGAGGCATGTATTATAATTTTATAATGCTTTTCTGAAACATGCAATGAAATGAAACAAAAAAATGTATCTTCTTTCTAAGAAATTATAAGTCAACTACATAATTAAGTCTTTGAACAAAAGTCAAATACGACACCGACACCTCATTTTTTTTTAAGTTTGACCTGTTTGAACGGTGCAAATTTGTACTTTTAAAAAGCGGTATTAGACGACGCGGTCTGTTGGGTCCAATCAATCGCATGCGGTGATGGGCCCATTTCTCGAACGCTTGTAACTTGTAATACAAGTGGAAGTCTCTTTTTAACACTATTAATTAGATAAGGACTTCCGCTTGTATTACAAGTTACAAGTTTTCGAGAAATAGACTCCAGGGCCGACGGATCGCACAGTATAAAATACTGCTTTTTAATAGTTATTTGTTTTACTAGGGAGCAAAGTGATTGTTTAACTCTCGTGCAAATATTTTAAGGCACGAGAGTTGAACAAGCTTTGCTGCCGAGTGAAACACAACATTTTTCACCACACTAAAGCGAGGAAACATGCGAAATAAAACTCAACCATAACAAATTAGAAGGTATTTATTTGCAAATCCTCAACTTCCAAAAAATAAACAAATCAACAAATAATAAAACAATAACCTCAAATATTTATCTTGGCGTGGCAATGCTTAAAAATTCAAGATAATTCCAAAATGAGACTCATGTAGTTATTGGCGATTTTTCTGTGATTTTCGGAATTATCCCACTTTCGCATCTCGCAATTACCCGAAAACTTGAAAATTAAGAGTGAAAGAAAACAAAACACGACCGAACTCGTTTAGATTTTAAAAGAAAAAAACATTCGGATGCGTTCTGAAATTCGCATAGTGTCAACACTTTTATTTCCCTATTGTTTTTATTTGTCGTATTTTTTGAACTTTTAATTAAAAGCCTTTTACAACAAAATGTGGTATTTAATTTGGATTTTAGCATATTGAATATAATATTATGAAAGGTTCATGTGTATGATTCTGTTTGAAACTATTGAGTTTTCGAACGTAATGTCTAGTTCAAACGTCAAAAAGCTTATTGCACTCTCAGGCCGTATAAGTTATTGCTTTAGTCTACCCAGAAGATTAAAAAAAAAAACTTTAACCTCTAGAGATTAAAACACAGTTTTGCGCTCTGAAATTGAAGGACAAACAGCGTGTTTACGAGCAGTGTGGTGAAAATATTATTTTGAGTAGTTATTGTACATATATTAAATTATATAATTTAAATACCTAATTATAACTGTAAAAATTAGCCAATCGTTTTTTTAAATACTAATATAACTTACAGATTATTATTGGCTAAAGGCCAAGATGTCAGGTCACAACCATTTGTCAAATGAAAATTAACAAAGAGGCATTTGCCCGCCTAGGCCAGCAACGAGGTACTTCCCGGCCGCTTTTTAGGCACGTTTTAGTACAACATTTTATTGCATGTTTGAGAAAATATTTTTTTCGACCGGCTTAAGCCAATTCCACGTCCATCGATTTGGGGGACTCTTTGACCTAATTATTCATTTGCTCGTTGGTTTTTCAAGGAAGTGACAACTTCCTTAAATTACTTAATTAAATCCGGGGTCAGAGATTTCACGGAAGGGGACTAGACTATTGACATAAATTGGATCAGGCTGCTCGAAGTGCTCGAAATACAAATAAGGAAAGGATTTTTCTATAAATAGTTGATCAGACGGAAGGGAGTAAAATCTAGTCAATATAAAACAAAGCGAAAAATATTAAGGCAGGTAGTCATAGTTACGGTTTCCTCACCTTAAGTTGGCCACGCGAGCAAATGTTATTTTCTCTGTGCAACCATAATGTAGCAGTGTACAAGTTGCAGAATTCTCAAAATTATTAGGTACTTACTGGAAATTTTAAAGTCATCAAAAGCCATGGAAATTAGCCCCGTGGCTTGGAAATAATGTGCGAAGAACAATACCAAGGACTTTCTATGAGAAGTTCATTCCCAATTTTGGAAACGTCTCTTGGGTGCGTTGCTACCTCCACGTCCGTGTGCCCCCTGGTGAGCGAGAGGCACGCAATTTACTAATCAACCGATAACAGTTAACTTTTCATCCCTCCTTTACAGAAAGTTGAGTTTACATGGGCATAGGTAATAGGTAGGCGGGTGGGTGGAAAATTGCTTTTCCTCGTCTATGGTGGATTTTTTTTAAAATAATTACGACGAGTAACGGACGTTGACATGTAAAAAGCTAAAATTCTCTATAGGTAGAGTGAATAAATAAATAAATATCTTGGGACACTTTACACAAATCGACCTAGTCCCACGGTAAGCTCAATTACCTAAGGCTTGTGATGTGGGTACCAGGCGACGATATATATAATAGATAGATACATATAGATACTTAAATACATAGACAGCCATGGCCAAGGAACACATATTTGTGATAAATACACAAATAATGCCCTCGCCGGGATTCGAACCCGGAACCTCCAGCTTCGTAAGCAGGGTCACTACCAACTAGGCTACGGAGGCTGATGGCCAGTACTACCTATACCCGTCTCTTTCTATTGCATGAAAAAGTTTGGTCAACCGATAAGTACAGTAGATAAGAAAACATATTTTCTGAAGTGTACTTCTTTTTTTATTTCCTCACAGTCGAAATGAAAAGTAAGTGCTTACCACGGGGAAAGAAAGGAACCCAATTTAAACCTCGAACCTTTCGCGCTCTCCCTACGGTCGAGCGTAATAATATCTCAGGTTAAATGTGTTCCTTTCCGCCCTTGGTTAACAATGTACTATTTTATCCCTATCGGACACATCGACATTTCCGTTGTATAGATGGAAAGGAAGAAGACATACGTAAATTAACGAAAACGTAAGTAGTTGTTAATTTTTTATGAAGAGGTGTTATTACTAGTATTTACCAGTGAAAATATCGTGTTAAGGACTGTTTAAAATAAGTTGATAAGAAGTACCAATAAATAAAGCCTTTCTAGTAAAAGTACCGATCTCTGTCTCTGGCTGTGATTGTGACACTTATGTAAATGATAATGTCATCCATAAAATCATAAAATAAATAATTAATTAGATATAACATTCGAGTGAGAATAGCACGGATATACGACACATGTTTCGTAATCTCGCATGTGAGGCTTTTCCAATAAGGATAATCATTGATATTTCAAACATTGTATTAATATTTATTAGGCCTTAGAATATTTTGGGATTTCCCTATCCAACCATGTTTACTGTGAAGACAATATTTTCACATTAAATCGGTTTAGCCTGAAATTATTTGTTTATTTTTCACTTAGCACTGTTACCTAAGGTAAAAAAGTAAATGCGTGATTTTGCCCTTGATTGCACCTAATATCTAAAACTGTACTTGAGGTGCATTTCCCCACGAAAAAAAAGGTAGGTACCTACATTTGCAGTGGACGGCCTACAGCTGAAATGATGATGACGACTTTTCACTTGTTGATTAGTATAATAATATCAGAATAATGTACAAAACTTCACCACTATAAAATCACCAGTATTCTTCCGCTACGTTTCTAGCTAAGCTGTAGGTATAGCACTGCAGACCTGTTGAACTGAATACGCCTCAGGACGAGGTTGCAGCCCCTTTTTCACAAAGTAAACACGGGACAAGCTTTGAAGCGGCTACACGCGTCTAAGTCCTATTATAAATGGTTCTTTTACTTGTAACTTTTGAATTTTTATTTTCTATTCCTATTAATGTACCGTATACACAATTCGACTACTTATACTAGTTTTTCAATTTCACTACCTGCCTGAAAAATACCCAACTACAGAGTGTGTCAAAAATACCTAGGGGTGATCCGTGTAAGTTATTATGCGTTTATTGCGTCCCCTATCGCATTATGATCAGGAAAACCTAAAAAAAATCGTTTTAAAAAAATGTATCTCTGGATTGTTGGAACACGTATTGTGTATAATTAGAACTGTAATTATTAGTACTTAGAATCCGTGTTGATTTAATCGTCAGAATTTAAGGAAAGGCTTCATTTCATGTACAGTACCCCATTTACTGTGGCTCCAAAGTTCCAAGACACAGCTCTTACCATGTCAGGGAGTATTGGGATCCTCGGAGTCGACATTTCCAACGACGTCCAATTCCGATGTCACCTAGAGGGAAAAGCTACGCTGGCATCCAAAAAGCTCGGGGTGCTCAATAAAGCGAGGGGATACTTTACTCCGGGGCAAAGACTTCTGTTATATAAGTCGCAAGTCAGACCCCATATGGAGTATTGCTGTCACCTCTGGGCAGGAGCACCTGTATACCAGCTTGCACCCTTTGACTCGGTTCAGAGACGAGCTGTCCGAATAGTCGACGATCCCAGACTCACAGGCGGTATTGAACCCTTAAGTCTAAGGAGAGACTTCGCCTCCTTATGTGTGTTCTATCGTCTGTACAATGGGTTGTGCTCTGAAGAACTGTTCGACATGATGCCAACGTCCACTTTTCATCATTGCACCGCTCGCCACCGACTGGGCGCTCATCCTCACACCTTGCAACCATTTGGTCGCGCACCGTGCGGTTTCAGAGGAACTTCCTCCCGCGGACGGTCCGTCTGTGGAATGAGCTCCCTGCCGAGGTTTTCCCGTTGGACTACAGTATGGGGTTCTTCAAAAGAGGAGTGTACAAGTTCTTATTGGGTCGGCAACGCGCATGTGACACCCCTGGGGTTGCAAGCGCCCATAGGCTACGGTGACTGCTTTCCATCAGGCGGGCCGTATGCTTGTTTGCCACCGACGTGGTATAAAAAAAAAAAAAAAAAACATTAGGCAGGCCTTTTTAAACCCAAAAATACTTACCCAATTTACTTCCCGTCAATCATTAAGAATCAACGAATATTTTGTTTTAGGTACTGTACGAAATGCTTGTACCTATTAACACATTCGCGGACACTACTCCAGACACAATAGAAGAAACAATGAGATTACGCCTATAGGCGTTGAGTGTCCGCGAAGGTGTTAATAATATCATACCTCAACTTTCACAAAAGTTTATTTCTCATTTAGATTTTTAACTTGTCACAGCCATGTACAGAAATTCAACGTTACTTAAACTTAATTTTCTATATATTTTTTATATATAAACAGAAACCTTGATGCAGGGGCTACTTAACTTACCCTTAACTTTCGAACATGGGTCATGACATACCTATCAAACTGAATAAGATATACCCAAATGTCATATAGGCGATAAAATTATACTGTTCAATTGGACACCGCCACCGCAAAACGCATTGTACTAGTCCATTAATTTGCCTTTACCAATGGTCGACAGCAATTTGTCATGCCCGCACTCAATCATTTATATTACATTTATTATACTTTAATACATGTTGAATTTGCTACATAGTTGTGCCAAAGAAAGCCGTGTCGGGTAGGTAAACGTAATTGCTTTCTTTACAAAATAGGAACTAATTTGTCTTTCGATATGTTGCTACTGATGGTAGGTCGCTACTTTCACAAAGATAAGGTAAATGTCCCCTATTACGGTATGTTAAGGGTCTTGAGACTTTGTGTATTTTTAAATAAAAATCTTAGCAAGATACCACTACAAAAGCTTTTGAATATGTTATATTGATTCTTTGACAGTTAGTTTATGCATACATTTTATAGATTTTGCTCAAACTTTTTTATATACTAATTTAATTGTGAACGTCTTATTTGCTGCCTATTGCGTGATAAAATTCGGCGCTGCTCCTAATTTCGTGAACTTGCGGCCCCTATTTCGTGATAAAGATATTTCGAGTAAATGACTATTGTTTCTTTAAAAAAAAAATATTTTTAACGAACTTGATTAAGTTAAGATACTATACGGATATCATTTAAATGAAACAACATGGTTAAATGAGATCCAGCTTAAAGTTTTTATTTCTTAATAATTAAACAAGATCAAATCTACCGATTTGCATACCATAATACTCTTTAGGCGGTTAAAAACTAACTTAAATAAACTTGAACAGTAAACAATAAACAAAAAACCTCTCTTTGATTGATAACGAAATAAACATTAATTAGGGTAGACCGGGGTAAATCGGATCAGCGGGCGAATCGGATCAAGGTCCAAAATCTCTAATGCTCGAGTTTACCACACTTTTATTCTAAAAATAGCGCTTACTCTCAGATACAAGTGACAAATTACTATGGAGTTTTGACATTACTATCCCAGAGTAAGCATTATTCTTAGAATTAAAATTTGGTAAAACGCACCCTTAGTATTTTAAAAGATTCTTGAACAATTTGAAGATTTTTTTTAAAGACTATGTGTGCTCAATAGCACACTTCAGTTGAGCAACACTTCCTCTCGTTGTCCTTAATCGTTAATTAAAAAAAATACGTAGAGATTTCGGACCTTGATCCGATTCGCTTCGGTCTACCTTAAATGAAAATCAGAACATAAGTAATTAAGTATACGGTTATGTATGTGACTGTACATAATTAGGCATTAAAACACTCGTGTGATCATATTCGTAAAACCACACTCGTGTTTAATGCCTCTTATTATGCGCCAGCCACATAAATAATATATATGTCGGGAACCCGTTACAAAATCCACGGATCAAGCTTGATGACGTCATCGCATACCTATCAAGTGCCTGCTCCAGTCGACGCGCGGCGGCCCCGGGACACTTCCTAATCTTTGCATCAAACAATCACACGTGTAGACTCATTTATTCCCGAATATTAATTTTGATTACTTAATTGGTGATTTTGATTAGAGTCTTATTAATTCAAGGACGTTGTTTGTTGATCATTGACTTTTAATAATTAAATAGTGTGTGAACCTGATTTAGACTATTTTAATTATCTCGAGGTACCCAAATAGATACCACATGAAGCCCACAACGAGACAAATATCTGATGATCGTAGCCATTCTGCGACATCAGAAGTGGGATTCCCTCGAGATACAGTGGTGAAAAATTGTGATAATTGTGAAACTTGAAAATGTTGAACTGTAGAAGTATTTTGAACGTTATCTGTGAGGTGGTGTATCAAATCGGTCTAAGAGCATCAGTGAGGGGAGCGACGAATCTGAATACATTGCAGAGGAATTCCACGAGATAAGAGATGGTTATATTGAGCCTACTAAAGGTTTCGTGTCGAGAACACTAGGATCAAGAACTAAACAGCGTGATCCAGAGTGCGGGAATGAGCCACTAAATTAGAACGTGTCCCAATAAATCATTAGGATGAAGTAGTTCTGTCAACAGTCATGATACGCAGGGTGGCGTACAGGACCCATCTTATGTGCTGCGATGTCTCTCGAAGATATAGTACTCCGTGTGAAGAATTGTTTTATAAAGGTGAGCTGTACCTGTACCATCCATTGCGCTATTTTAATGAAATTGAATGGGTCATTTGAACAGAGGTACTGGGTTCAAATCTCAGTTTATAAGTTCAGTGGTTTATGAGATTTCTGAATGAAAATATTTGTGTTTTAATGTTTTTTTTTGAGATGAGATGATTTCATAACAAATGAAATATTTTCTAATACGTAGTTATTTACATACGTAGTTAGTGGACAGCGAAGTCCTTTGTGTTGTTTATATAATTGGGAACCTAGAGTTGTTATGAAATAATTTCTCGTGTGACCCAAGGTTAATTTTGCCGTGGTGGTTGTTTAAGTTATGGTTCGGCGAGATACGATATCGCAAGGGTCTCAAGTTGCAAATAACTATGAATTGTGTTGAACACTTTAAGGGATATGAACAAAATGTGTGTACAAGTGGTACCTTATCTCGTGGGAGCGAGGTTGATTTTGACAGTCGGTGTTAACTCACTTTGAATTTACCTAAAATTATAGAGCAAGAGAATCAAAATGTAGTAGCTAGCAATAGGTAGCTATGACACGTCCAGGTCGAATCTGAAATGTGGCTAACCATCAAATTCCTTCTGAACTTCATATGTAAACTGTTTTAGTAAATGAATCCGATTGAACTGAAGAAGTTAATAATTCAGCTTTGATGTTGCTAAGTAATACGTTGGTGTTGGTGCACCAAAGAGTGATGTCGTTCGTGCCGCAAAGTATGTCGTTGGTGCGGCGAAGTATGTCTTTAGTGTGACAATGTGTGTCGTTGGTCAGGCGCTATCGAGTGCTAGTATTTAGTCGTTGGTGCGACTAGAAATGGTTTATGTTTAGTCGTTGGTGCGACTGAAGTTGAAATGTCAAACCTGATATGAGTATTGTGTTGGAGCACAAAGTTCTGTGTTACTGTAGCAATTGTAGTCTAAAAGATAATATTTGAATATTTGAAGTACCTAGTAGAGTGCTCAGAAGTGATTCTGAAGGATTGTTGATGGTTTAGTCAATGAACTAGTGTTACTATACTCTTTTGATCAGTGGCTCCGATGTTGTATTTGTAATGTCGTGTTTGTATACGAGGAGCATAAGTACCTAATTCATGCCCTTGGTGTAGTTCTGATAAAAGTGGAATCCTTGAAGTCGATATACCTGCGACCATATATAACATGGACGTCTAAAGCTGGCTCAAAAATGCCCCCAAAATCAATTGTTCAATTGTGCCAAGATGGGCCGGAGATAGCGTTTTTCTTAACACCGCGCATATTTTACCTTTGACAAATGTTTATAGAATATAGCCAATAAAATGTTTGATGGACCAATCACAACTATTTTTAAATGGTGGCTTAAGTTTTTATAGGTTGACATTGAAATTAATTGCCGTGATGCATTAAAGAAAAGGTGACATTTGTCAATTAAAATTCAGGACCGTTTTTGAAAGGCAATTTACTATGGCGTGCGACTTCCATGTTTTATTTGTTCGTAGCGATATACCTACTGTGTTTAGTATGGCAAATATATCGTGGAGCTGTTATAATTATCACGTAACATGAAATGACAAAGTGTTTGAAGATTTGATGTTTTGTGTGTATAAGTTTTGAGTCATTTGAATATTCGGTGAAATAAAATCTGTTACTTTACGTAATGTACTTTGTCAAGTCCTTCCAATCAGCGAAATTATTCTCAATATTTTAACTGGTTAATTTTAATTATTTTTTTGGACGCAGATGACTGATATATTGGCATCGCAGGTTCAACGCCAAAGACCGATAAATACGTCTTGGTTACCAGAGCAATTAAATATAAGACCTACACGCATATGCGTAAACTTCACTTTCAGTTTTGACATTTTGTTGGCGTGGCGTGTGAGTGACAGCTTTTGTATTTGACGCGGCGTCAAAAGGTTAAACAAGGATGCTGGTTTTATTGTTGAAGGTTTATTTGTATTGCAAACATATAAAAAGGTAGTCTAGCCTAGTACCTAGCAGTAGTAAGGTAACCTGTTCTGCTATGAAAAGGGTCTTATCTTCTTTCTGTAAAATGTCGTTACTATTCCATTCGTTCGAGTTACAAACATTGTTTTTTTTGTTGGATAGCAAAGAAAATCCCTTTAGGAGACACTTACGGACCTTACGACAAGGTAGATAGTTCACACTACGAGAACAACTTGTAAGTAGCTAACTAGCTAAAATGTATACTTTACACAAAATATTTGGTTGATTTTGTGAGTAATTTTGCTATAAGTGTCTTGGTTAGATACTTTTTCTGTTTCTATTGAAGGACGGTTCGGGAAAAACAAAGCTATTCACTAGATAGCCAAAAGTTAACAGCTTGTATAACCCTATGTTACAATTCTACGTAATAAGTATAGGATTGTAGACCGGGGAACCTAGTAGTACCGTTGTTTTATTCTAAAATTAAAGGAAAGGATGAATTCTTTGACTCAAGTTTGTATGTCTACCGCAAAAACCGAAAGCTTATATCGGTACCTATCGAGAGCACATTTTTGTTCCTGTTTGTATCTTTACAAAGCTTACACTCGTTGAACATTATTTAAAACGAGTTTAAACATTATTAAGGATAAATTACCGAGCGTTTAGGGCAATTTTAAGGGTTTAATAATTGTATCATGCAATTTCTTTCATTGAAATTATTCAATTAACAAAGAATTCAATCATGAAAAGTTATCGGAGTTGTAATGAATTAGTATCCGTCTTCACATAACATCAACTAGCACTTGACTTGTTATTGTTAAGTATCGTGTCGCCACAGCACTCTAATGCTTACATATGCCACTATTCGTAATACTGTGCCTATACTGCTATAGAAACAAATAACAAGAAAACATAATCGGATGCTGATAAGTCAGTTACATTGTATTGTATTGTATTGTTGGATGTACAATTTAAAAAGTGCAGTACTTAAATAAGAAAATCGAGGTAGGATTGCGTTGAGTGTAAAAGTAATGTGGACACAGTTCTGTTAGTTGAGTGTCAAATACATCTAGATTGGTAAATAAATAACACACGGAGAATAAAAGTCTTACAATATAACAACTTAGCAACTAAAGTTTTCTAAGTTTATTGAAAATAATGCTCATTTAATGAAATAATGTACCTACTCAATGTTTCGACTTTCCCCTACAAATGTTTTTTTTTTTTTTTTTAAGAATTTTTTTTTTGTGTACGAAAGGCTCTGTGAGTTTGAGAACGGTAGTTTACGTTTTCTTTTTAAGCAGCTTCAGCTGACTGTTCATGAATCTGGGAAATAATCACAATCAACTTTTGACATGCATCGGGGTGTAATTACAGAAGGGATATTAGGTACGAGTGGTTGCCGAAATTGTGACAAACCAAAAATAATTGTGGATGCGAAGCAGGCTCAACTATAAGGTTGGCATCTACTTTATTTGATACCTACATGTAAATGGCATAGTGTATTTTAATGAGGATTGTGACTTAATAACTGGTACGTAATTTGTCGACATCAATGTAGTATTTAAGGACTACGATGTGATGATAAATGAGAAGAATAACAGTTATGTTGCGATGTTATGAGATAAGACCTGGCTATAACGACATGATTATGAAATTTTCAGTAGAGTTTTAATCTTGGTAGATTGTCATTGCCAGTGAATATAGCAAAGTTTTCCGAGTCATAAATGTTGTTGTAATGTAATTCAAAACAAGAGACACTTGTGTTGATGGACATAATAACCATGTAGGGGTCAGAATTGGCCGAGCGGATGATACTTTGTAGAATATTTCCTTTCCAGGATTACAAGCCACACGTGGACGTGTGTCCATCAGGACGGCCGTGTCGGGAACCCGTTACAAAATCCACGGATCAAGCTTGATGACGTCATCGCATACCTATCAAGTGCCTGCTCCAGTCGACGCGCGGCGGCCCCGGGACACTTCCTAATCTTTGCATCAAACAATCACACGTGTAGACTCATTTATTCCCGAATATTAATTTTGATTACTTAATTGGTGATTTTGATTAGAGTCTTATTAATTTAAGGACGTTGTTTGTTGATCATTGACTTTTAATAATTAAATAGTGTGTGAACCTGATTTAGACTATTTTAATTATCTCGAGGTACCCAAATAGATACCACATGAAGCCCACAACGAGACAAATATCTGATGATCGTAGCCATTCTGCGACATATATATTATTTTATTAAACGATCGAGGACAAAGAGACGAAATGTGGCTCATTTTATTTGCGCTCAATTTGACGAAATGTGAAAACACTAATATGGGTATTTTTGACCTTGATCCGATTTGCCCGGTGATCCGATTCTCATCCGCCTACCCTACGAGGAAATGTGGCTCAACTGAATTGCGCTCAATTTGTAGAAATGTCTAAAACATTAATGTAGTAATATAGGTATTTTTGACCTTGATCCGATTCGCCAGGTGATCCGATTCTCCTCGGTCTACCTTACTGTCTCTCTATCGGTAAATTTACGATACTTACATGTCTGTTTGTTACCCACTACTATAGTTTACACTATCACGAAATTAGGGAAAAGTAATAAATGCTGGTGCCTAATTTCGTGATACTGACTTTTTGAAATTCCCGCGATTATTTTTTTAAGTTAATATATAAATTACGTGGGTGAGTTATAAACAATCTTAAATGTAACAAACAAACACAACAATAAGTAAAGTAAACCTAATCATAACCAAATTTATGCTGGTAAGTAATATGTGAATTTACCTAAAAACTGAGAACTTGGGTAAGGTTTAAACTCGTTTTATGAGAATTCAAGTGAAAAAAACCTATACCGGAATTAGCTCAAATTAAACTTAAGTATCTTATCTTATCTTATTTGCGGGGCCCTTACGGATACACTTCGACCCATTGGGATCTTTTGTGTAATTGCCCCCTGTTTCGCCTACCCCAGGGATTGTTCTATCAACTCAATATGTTTGAGGATGCACCCTAGCGGTAGCGTTTTGACCTCCTTCGGTTCCAGATAGCCGGTTCCGAAGTCTTTCATCCTTTGTCTGGCGAGGGCATGACATTCGCACATCAAGTGTTTCATTGTCTCCTCTTCCTCGCCACACATTCTACAGTCTATGCTGTCAGAAAGACCCATTTTGGCCAAGAGAGTTTTGACCCCAAAGTGTCCCGTAAACACCCCCGTTATGAGTTTGAGTTGTCTTTTGCTATATTTCCAAAGCTTTTTGCTCCAGCCCGAGTCTACTTCGTGCATAAAGAGCTTTGAATGCCTGAGCCCCGTTAGATTGTTCCACTCTTCCTGGTGCTTCCATCTAACTCGCTCTTTCATGGCTGTTTTAATAGTTCCTTGTGAGAGTCCTACAAATGGTTCTGGTCCTACAAAGTTGTTTGTAGAACCCCCTCTTGCAAGCTCATCTGCATTTTCATTGCCAAGGAAGCCCTCGTGCCCTGGGATCCATACCAGTTGCACTTTGTTTCGCCTTCCAAGTTTGTTCAGAGCTTGGATGCCGTTGAATACTAGTCTAGAGTCTACTTTAGGCGCCGTAAGGGCCTTCAGTGCTGCTTGACTGTCGCTTAATATATAGATATTCATACCTTGGGTCTGTCTATCTATAATCTCCTGTGCACAGGCAATAATCGCATAGGTTTCCGCTTGGAATACAGTCGCATAGTTGCCCATACTTACACTACCACGGTAGTCGTTTGCATAAATGCCTGCGCCCGTACCGGATCCAGTCTTGGATCCGTCAGTGTACCAGATAAGGTCGTTCCCATCAGAGATTGGTGGCTGTAGACCCCCCGCCCATTCGGCTCTATTATGAATTTTAGTTTTAAAATTCTTTTGGAAAACAAATTTGGGCAGCATTTTATCACTACCCATACTTGTTAACTTATCCATGTAACTGTCTAGTTCCATGTTTGTATGTTTGGTCTTTGGCATGCTATCACTCCATAGACCCAAGATCTTGAGTCTTTGCAGGGACTTGCGTGCCTCCGACTGTATAACCAGGTGTAGCGGCGGTAGGTCCAACAGTACCTCTAACGCCGCCGTTGGCGTCGTTCTAAACGCGCCTGTGATTGCCATGCACGCTACTCTTTGTAATTTATTCAGAGCATCCTTGCATGTACCCTTTGCAGTTCTTGGCCACCATGCCAGACTACCGTACAGAATGATAGGTCTCACCATCATAGTGTAGATCCACCTCAGTACTTTAGGGTTTAAGCCCCATGTTTTGCCATATGCTGACCTACACATACCAAACACTCTCAGTGCTTTGGTTATGAGGAGGTCTACGTGCTTTTTCCAGTTCAGTTCTCTATCAAGTGTCATACCTAAGTATTTCACTTCGCTGGACATATCTAGTACCCTGCCATAGAGCTTTAGTTGCTTCATGTTAGCGAGGGTCTTTTTCCTGGTAAAGGGTATTACCACAGTTTTCGCCGGATTAATGGAGAGTTGGCGACTATTACACCAGTGTTCCACTAGCTTCAGCGCTCCATTCATGATTTCCGATACAGTGCTTGGGAATTTCCCGGTGACCAGTATCACTAAATCATCCGCGTATCCTACTGTGTACAGAGGACCTTTATTTAGCTCCTCCAGTAGTGAATTCACTACTAGACTCCACAGGGTTGGTGATAGTACACCCCCCTGTGGGCATCCTTTTGTTGCCGTGGCTAATATTTCGTCTCCCATGAGGGAGGATTTTATTAGTCGACTATTCAGCATATTACCGATCCACCTGCACAGAGTCGGTTCTATGCCATGTTCCAAGGCAGCATTATTGATCGCTTGATACGTGGTACGGTCAAATGCGCCTTCCACATCTATGAACACGGCTAGACATATTTCTCTGTTTTCTATAGCCTGTTCCGCTCTAGTAGTCACCAAATGCAGTGCGGTTTCAGTGGACTTGCCTGGTTGATAAGCGCACTGTAGTTGGTGCAGAGGATGCCTTCTTAGTGGTCCATCCCTTATATGTCTGTCTACCAGTTTTTCCATAGTTTTGAGGAAAAATGACGAGAGACTTATCGGCCTATATGATTTAGCTTCGGTGTAATCTGCCTTGCCAGGCTTTGGCAGGTAGGTTACCTTAACCATTCTCCATATACGTGGTACATGGCCGAAGGCTAAACAGGCTCTGTACAACCTGCTCAAGTGCGGTATGATTGTACTTGCACCCTCTTGTAGTAGAATGGGGTAGATCCCATCTGGCCCCGGGGCTTTATATGGCTGAAACGTTGACAGCGCCCACTTCAACTTGTTGTGATCTACTACCTTTTTAGACGTGTCCCAATTATGTCTAGTCGTGTTTATGGATTGCTCCAACACACTTATTGGTTCATTGTCCACAGGGCCCTGGTGAATAATGGACCCCGGAAAATGCGTTTTACACATGATTTCCAGGGTTTCCAGTCCCGTTTCTGTCATACTTCCGTTACTCCCCTCTGATGGAAGTAAGCGGGACTGACTTGGTAGCTGCAAGTGCTTTTGTGAGTCTCATACCTTCTGGTATTGACCCAATCTGATCGCAGTGATTTCTCCATGCGGTCCTTTTAGCTTTCCTTACAGCCTTGTTATATTCTGTAAGTTTTCGCGCGTAAAGCTCAAAGTTTTTGTTCCTTTTAGCATCATTAAAGACAGCCCTAGTTTCTTTCCTGAGTTTTTCTAAATTGGAGTTCCACCACGGCGTCTTCTTTGCCAGGGTTATTTTTTCCGGGCAATTATTAATCCATGCTGTGTGGACAGCTTGGACTATTGCGTCCGCTGAGAATTCTATGTCTATTACAGAATTTAGCTTACATTTGGGATCCCCTAGTTCCACCTTCAGTTGCCTTGCGTAGGCTGGCCAGTCAGTGTTCCTAGGGTTGCGTTTTCGTACTGTTTCTAAATGAAATTTAGTGTTGTACCTGAAGCATATATATCTATGATCGGATAGGGAAATATCATTAGATACATACCAAGAACTAATACTATTAGTAGCGTTGTTAGAAGTTAACGTTATGTCAATTACCTCACCTCGTCTAGCATTGACGAAAGTTGGTTCATTGCCTTTGTTTAGTATTTGTAGGGAAGAACTCACCAGAAAATCCAGTACCTTCTCTCCTCTTCTGTTGACGTCTGAGCTGCCCCAGATGACGTGGTGCGCATTTGCGTCGCAGCCGATGATGAGATCAGTGTTCGCTTGGCTGCCGAGTGCAGCGAGACCCCTAAGTTGTTGCGTGATGGGGTCCGTTGCTTCGTAGGGAAGGTATGCCGACGAGATGATTAGTTGCTTACCCTCCCCCTTGTTTTGGATCTTGACAGTCGTCAGATCCCTGGAACAGAAAGCATGTAAGAGCATCGCATTGATGCCATTTTTCACATAGATACATGTTCTCATATTACTATCGGGACAGAGATAAATAATTGTTCCCCCAGTATTGTTTAGTCCTCTTATTTCACCTTTATATATATATGGTTCTTGAATAAGGGCAATATCGAATTTATCGCTTTTTAACTGCCTTGCCAGAAGGGCTGTGGCTGCTTTATTGTGTTGTAAGTTAATTTGTACACACCTTATACCCTCCATTGGGACGTTTAATGTTTGGTGGTGCTGAGATCAGCAGCCACCTCCTGGACAGTATCTTCGCAGGACATGGGTGACAGGGTGCCCTCCAGGTAGAGCTCAGACAGGCCCCGCAGGTCCTCCGAGCCCACCAACGATGACAACGGAGAGGACTCACGAGCCATACGCGGCACGGCCAGATCCTCCGTGGACGCCACCCTGCCTCCCATCTCCCGCGCCTGTCCCTCCACATCGTCCGCCACGATTTCGCTGCTGGTCGGCAGCGCCTGCGGCTCCGGAGCCTTGACGGTTTCCTCAGCCGTCACGAGCGGCTGGGTGTCCGTTCCCGGGGCAGCACAGGTGTTGATCGCACCTCCTCCATGCCTCTCCTCAGCATCCTCCAATAGCTTGAAGGAGCTGAGATCAACCCCTGTGTGCAACTGGTAGCCGGCCGCCTTGATGACGTCCGCCGACACCCGATCCATCAGTACGATGCGCCGAGTACCGGCCGAGGCCACCAAGGTGTCCACCACCTTCCACTCTTCCGTGTGCAACAAGGGGTTATACCGTTGTAGCACACGGTAGAGCAGTTTGATGTCCGCGTTACCAAGGATCTTCGTTTTCCAGGCCATCTTCACTGGTTTAGGAAGGTCCTTGGCATCCACGACCTTTAGGCGCAGCCCAGCAATCTCCACTCCTCCGATTACTGAGCTGAGCCAGGCGGAGGCCTCTCTCCCTTGGCAATTGACGTGGAGAGCGCCCCCCACCACATTGCCGATCGTGATCTTCGGCAGAGGATCTGGAGCGTCAGCCAGGAGCTCTAGCACGGCTACCTGTATGTCGCCCACATGCTCTGCCAAGATCCTGTCAGCTGGAAAGGTCACTGGGACCAATGCTACCCTCTCGCTAGCCGTTACCTCCGCAAACGATCCTCCCACCTTCGTTCTCTTGGAATCTCCGGCCAACACAGAGGAGTCGCCACTAGCTCCCAGTGATCTTTTATTGTGGGGCTTCCCTGGACCCACAACGGGTGCGTCCAGTGGTCCACCCACCGCCTTCGCCTTCGCCTTCGCGTTCGCACGCCTCTTCTGCCTCCTGCTCATGACCACTTCTCCATCCGCCAGCACATCCACGCCCGAGGGAGTGGTATTGCCGTCATGGACGCCCGAAGCTCCATCAGCAGGATTTGGAAGGGGTGTCTTCGCCGGTATGCTACAGGCGGCTACCGTATTGCTTCCCTTTCCTCCAGTACCCGCACCAGTCGGTCTCCATCCGGGGACCTGCTGAGCGTGTCCTCTTCTCGACCCATAGGGAAGAGTCCGGACGGTGCCTTTGGAATGGGCTGCTCCACCGTAGCCCCTGCCTCTGGTGCACTGCACCCTCTCCGTCCTTGCGGACTTCCACGATGTACCGGCTCTCGCATCTCTGTCCAGGACAGGGTTGCGTACCGCCGGTACAGTGATTGCGCTGTGCGCTTTGGCCTCATCCCTATTGGGTCCGGCTTTTCCTCCTTCCTTCGTCGTTTTTGGTGCTATATGTTCCATGCTACCTTCCAATTACAAATTCATCAGACTGGCTCCCCACCCTCCTTGGAGCCCTCACATCTGGGGATGCTTTGACGCATCAGGGATACCAGGCTGACATAGCGCCCCGAAGTGGGTTGCCCGTGAATCCGCACGGTGCCAAAACCTTCGTCGACTCCTCAGCCGACTTGGGTTTCGTGCTCCGCCGATTACAGACCCCATCACCCCAGGACACTCGCCTTGCGACCATCAGACTGGACGCGACAGCCGATTGATCCTGGCTGGCTAAGCCAAGACCGCCCGTTTGAGATGAATCCAGAGCCAAAGAGGTTATGTCTAACAGGGATAACGACAGCAGACCCCTGCTTCGACGCGGCCCCCAGGATCTCCTTCTCCACCCGTACGGGTCTCCGCGCACGGCACAAACACGCGGGTGGCATTTTACTACTCGCCATCCTTCTTTTTGGATGGAGAGCCCGCTTCGACATGCCACGTCATCGCTTGCGGCGGATAGTTAGGGATACGAGCCATTATTCGCACACCTCCACCTCTCGGACTTACTTGTCCGTCCACAGTCCATTGGCTGCCATTCCTCACGTCGCCCCGATCAACTAGCCCAGGCGCTGCCCACACTATTCAACCGGTTACGACGTCAGGCCCGCCACCAATCTACCATGGACGTACCCACAAGTCCCTATTAGTAGTGACGTGTCAATATTGGCCCATCTGAGGGATAAGGATAGGTAGGGATTAACTTTAGGACAAACTTGCACTGAATCTCCGACCTGCCCCGGTTGTCAGCAACTACATACTTTCGTATGACATCATTGGCTTCCGGAGCCGGCAGACAACTCGTTACACGCCTGTCCTGAGATGGCTCAACTGATTGTTTTCGTTCTGCCTGTTTCTACGGTAGAACCAGGCAACTAACAGGCAGTAACCGCGAGAAGGAACACAATCAGTTTTGCCTCGGGTATCTTGGCAACTGTGAGCTCCTCCCGAGGCCCTTTACCATGTTAGTTACCGGGCAGGCAACTACCATAGGGACAAACCCACCACAAGTAGCGACCGGTCGCAAATTTCCCTTGCAGTGGACCCGCCCCCGCCCTTAAGTAAATACAGTATCTAGTTTTTCATTTACAATACAATTTACTTTAGTTGCTGTATTAATAAACAATCAATTAAAATAAGTCAAGAATTCCCTTATTTCGGTAGTATCACGAAATAAGGGACATACCAAAAATTATGTGCACCTTATTCCGTGAGTCAATCAATTGCAATTTTTAGCAACTTCTATGTTTAAATATTACCTTTTTCCGTGTCAAATCGATAGTTAAAGAACCCAAAGAAACACTCTAGAAATTTCAAATCAAAAGGACTTACCTTTAGCGTTTTATGAGCTTAACAAATGAGAGCGCGAACCTTACGGCTACGCTCGGCGTTTGCACACCAAATAGCTGTTCGCGGCACACTGACTGTTCCGAGTGACGTATCGCAAAAAGTGTAGGTATAATAATTTTGAAATTTCGTTTGTTAAAAAGCTTAAATAACGAAGATTTTTTACCCGTTTATAATTTAAACATAGGATATTCTGATTTCTTATTATTTGCGCGGAAGTGAAAACTACCGTAATAGCGTACTATCACGTAATAGTGGCCGTTTACCTTAAGCCCAATTCGCACATATTCACTTCACTGGTAATTGAAGTACCTACTATGTACATCAAGTTCCTAAGTATTTGTTGATATTTATACATATACTAGACATCAAAATAAACAAAAATTATTATGAGACCTAATGTGAAAATCCACAAAAAAAAAATCTTTTTTTTTATACTTTTTAACATTTCCAATACTTAATATATTATGATAACCACATTTTGGTAAAATACATTTTTAAATGATGTTTTTTAGGGACAGGTCTTTTCGTCAAGTCTATTCTTATTTTTTGATTGTCAGGCAAAAGGTGTGATAATATTAGAACACATTCTGGTAGCATTGTAATAAAAAAGAAGTTTTATGACGAGTTACGTCGAAAAACTTATTTCGAAAAAAGGTTAATTATCTCTGGAACCAAGCCGAATCCAGGAAATTGTATATAACACTAGCAACCCGCCCCGGCTTCGCACGGGTACTGTACCTACATAAAAACCTTCCTCTTGAATTACTCTACCTATTAAAAAAAACTCATCAAAATCCGTTGCGTAATTTTAAAGATTTATCGTACAAAGGGACATAGGGACAGAAAAAGTAACTTTATTTTATACTGTGTGTAGTGATTAAATATACTCTAAATATGCTCAGGAATTTAGCATTAAAATCTTTCGGAATGCTCACGAGCACCGTGTATAAGCAAATTTTAATAAATAAAAAGTTTTTAATACATCTGCGAGTTTCCTCACATTGAACTAAGGTTATTTTATGAAATCGACCTCATATATTATGGTTCGTAATGGAATAGCTAGAATACTAAGTATTATTTCAAACTTTACATTCTAAGCTAACTTTCTCTTCACTGTGGCCAAATTAATAGCCACGACCTTTGTTTCCCTAACTTATTAAGGGTCACGGAGGACATATCACTGTCGCGTTTGTAGTCGCGTGAGAATTATTAGTTTGACTGTAGGTATTATAGGAATCTGCAGCACACGTCTTTGGGGATTTCCTCTCCGATCGGTATCTTCATACGATATCATAAGTTCATAACACAACTTGAATATTTTTTACAAGACTTAATGTACATGTATGCTCAGAAAGTATTTTTTAAGGGTAAACTTATGCACAGAAAGTAACACGTTCTGCATGCGTGCTTTTTACATAGTACTGAGATAAATAAATAAAATTCTGCACTGTACCCTATGGTTGGTAGTGTTGGTACTGCGGTAAAATATCAAGAAGGTAAATTATATTCGGGGTGAAATGTAGACTTGTGTCGGTTGTTTTACACACATTGATATTATTAGTATGATCTAATACGGGGTACTTTTCCATGGTAATTTATTCATCGAATACCTGATATTTTGGCACCGTACTAAATACATATTAATAAAATTAAAGTATAAATCATGGACACATTACTGCGATCGCCAATCCGCTTGCCCAGCGTGGCGATTATGGGCATTTACCTCCTAATGCGTCTATACGCATAGTTAATAGGAGAGGCCTACGTCCAGCAGTGGACTAACATAGGCTGATGATGATGATGATGATAAATCATGACCTAATAATTTACTTATCATTATGAGTTTTTCAGCTTAATGCTATTTATTATTTCTTTCCTTGCAGATCACTGAAGATTTCCATGAAACCGAGGAAACCAGGCCGGAATCCGTCAATAGTGTAAAATTCTTCCGATGACTCTGTAACGAGCCAGTTGGCGTTCCCGCGGCTAGAGCGTCCAGTAAATAATGGTAATTAGATTCTTAAGTGTGTGGCTTGAATAGTTAAGTGATAGGCCCTCGTAAGGATGTGGGTCGGTGGCGTCACGCATGAATGCCTTTCACGTAGAGATATCTTCAGCTCTGACTGTGTGTAAATATTTCCGTTCATTGCAGAGTCAAACATGCGGTCTAACCAGTATAACTGTGACGCTGGAATAGTTCATGTATAAGAGTTGAAAGGCCCCACCGCAATTTTGTTGCTGATGGTATCTTAACATACTATCAACTGGTCATCATGCTAATAAAATATTCATTCATGAAATTGGGTGCCTATTCCAAAAATATACACGAAGCGTTTCGCTTTAACTTTCCTTATGCGAACTGCCAAGGAGTGGAATGCCTTGCGCGAGTTTGTGTTTCCGCATGTGTACAATACTAGGTACAATCTGAATGTCTCCAAGGCAAGAGTAAATAGGTATTACATAGGCAAGCGCGCTCAGCCGAAGACTGTATCATCACTTACCAGCAGCTATGATCGTGGTCAAACATCTACCTGTTATGAAAAAAAAAATCAACTAATTATTATACTGAACATATTGCGAAAACACAAATCAAATTATTTATTAACTAAATAATTTGATTTGTACTTTTAATTTTTCTCGAGTAGTCACACTACTTAATACTATATAAATTATAAATATTAGATGTCATATACCAAAGAAAAACGACCGAGATCACCTATGTCCGAGGTGGGGTGGGTAATTATTAAACTCTCTACAAATTTTTAGGGTCGGCAACGTGCATGTTATTCCCCTAAAGTTGCCGGCGTCCTAGGCTACCACTGTTTATTAGCAGGCGGGTGCATGGCCGTAGGTATGCCCGTATTCCACAGTCGTGGTACTCGTGGTATAAAGGAAACTTAAGGTGGAATGTCACGGTCAGCTAGGCACTACAACGCCAATAGATGGCGTTATAGTGCCTAGGTGGCGCGAATTCTACGTATTTTTATATTTTATGTATGATAATAGAAATATTTTTAATAAGTAATACGTTTGCCGTAAATAAACTACTGTTTCTAATGTAGCCAACTAAATTTCAGGTGAGGTTTAATGTACAAAATAAGTTTATTTGAATAAATACGAAACGCTGCCGCGGCTGCGCAGTATGCACACACACATTCAATTCAAACCCTTATTCGTTTACGAAACCGATTGCTTATTTCGAAACGTGTATTGAACTTGGATTAGGCTAGTTGGATGATCGTCTGACGCACATTCATTAGGACCAAGGTTCAAACCTCGTAATTTCAATATATTTTTTACTTTACATTACATGACTTTTTATTTTTTTTAATGATACTTTACCTATAATTAAAATTTTTTCAGTAATAAATAAATAACCTGTGGCCTATTCCACAAAACTTTACAAGCGTATAATTCTACAAAATTGTATAAATTCCAAAACAAATAATTGTCAATTTTGTAGGTTTGTATGCTTGTAAAGTTTTGTGGTATTGGTCCCTGAACTACCAAACCTAGGTTTAATTTTGGTGACCTTATATATTTACTCACCAAAAATCCGGTATTTTTTGCATGGTCAATCTGAAATAGCCTATACTACTAAAAAACGGGACTGGATGTCCCAACCTAATAGGTGTCCAATCAGATTGGGACGGAATCTATTCGATGACTTCAGTTTCCATATGTAGATATATTATAATGATTATATTAGATATTTCTAGTCATTTTAATTATTAGATTCCTTCCCATTCTAATCACGTGCGGAATACATAGATAAAGAAAACATCAATTTATAAATTCAGTGTTTTATTTACATCATATCATATTATTTTCATTTATTATTTCTGTTTTACGTTTTTCTGGTTTTATACATGGATATAGGAAGATTGCTTGACGTTGTGTGTGTTGCTTGGAAGTGAGCCTTACGCATCTACACATATTGTGACACCGGCAGTTGGCCCTGGATCTGAAATCAGAATACTCATCGTCAAAATGGTGTATGATGATTACTGGAATAAAAAATACATTTCAGCTTTGTCTAGTTAGGTGGTGGTGAACTTGACTGCGAAGTTAGGGAGGGAACCTGGGTTCAAAACAGGTTCAGGGAGTATCTACAAAATGGTTATATTTTTACGAAATATCATTTGATATTCACAAGTGCTTTACGGTGAAGGAAAGCATCGTGAGGAAACCTGCATACACCTGCGAAGAAATTCAAGGGTGTATGTGAATTCCCCAACAAGTACTCGGCCAGCGTTGGGACCACGCAAAATAGGCACGTTTGATGTCGAGTTGCGGAAAAAAATGGCCAGGATACAATACAATACAATAAGTTATATTTTTAATAGTTTAAGTTAAGGCCTGGAAGTCATCATCCCTCGGGAAACTAACGCGTTTCCGGTATTTATGTAAAATAAAAATATTATTCTTATAATATAATATATATTACTATTTATCTACATGTCAAGTTTCCTTATTCCAATCCGATGAGCAGTTGTTGCGAAATAATAAACATCGAAACATTTTTGTTATAATAATAGTGGAAATATATAATAAAAAAAACTGTTTGAATACTGGGAGGAAAGATATCCAGCAAGTCAGCCTCTACAGAACTTACCTTTTGATTTCTCCGTAATATAGTATCATTTCTCCAAGACTTCGCTTACAAGTTTTTTTCAGGCCCGAGTATCGGTGGTTTTTATAGCCTTTCCGGGACGTTTGTGGCTACATAATATCCTCATGTAAATCACTGCACGCTATGAGATATTTCAAACAATCGTAGGCTATTTAGCGTCCATTCGGATTTGTAGGTATAAACAAATGGTAAAACGATAAAGTACTAAGTACTGCCGGTGATTTAGAATCAGAGTGACGTTTGAATTTAGTGTTGCCTTGCCAAATGGGTTTTACGTTCAGTTCCACGAGACTCATTTAGTACGCACATCTATTATAAAAACATTAAATGTAAGAAATCCTTCCTGTAGTATAGGTATAAATAACTAGTATGTATAGGTATATTTTCTATAATAAAAGGTCTTTCGTTCGGCTTTTGCGTGGGGATATGGCCTATATGGCAACATTAGCAACGCTTGCGTTTGATATTGTTGAAAAATATAAACTGCACGAAATGCGTTAGGGCAGAGCGGCAACGTAGCATTTTCAGCCAACTGGCAACGTCGCTTTCCAACCCACACACCGAACGTACGATTGGTGTATGACACTGTCGACGTTGACCCACATATTGACAAATCTTTAATAAAATAACGTACTAATTGAAGCTATTATTCGACCCTTTATATTACAGAAACATAATTTGCCGGTAACAAATATAAAAATGATTGTCGATTTAAGTGATCACATTGTAAAACTATGCTCCATTTACCCATATTTGAATAAATACATTAGTATGAAAAACGAACCACCTTAATAGACGAGCAACATGTCTGAATATTTTTTTCGCGGAAATCTATTGAAACATGAGTTCCATACCCTTCTACGCATTGGACACGCTATTTATTTTAATTTAAATGAATTATGTTACCAAAATAGGTGTTCTGTTTGGCACAATTCGTGCATGTGACAATAGCAATAATTTATTAATTACCGATATACACTGGTTTACATATGCTATTGGTTTGTATGACGCTCTGCAACGCCTGCATGCGTCGGTAGGCGTTTTCAATACCCTCACAACGTCATGCCGCGTTAGGATTGTTCCCGCTGCACGCTTTGTTTACGAAAACACTGCCGTCTTGCTACTATTGTCGGTCACAGTCCAGTCGATTGAACAATTATTAGCTAATGTGGAGCAGTACCGACCTGCACTGCGACACACATTCACAAGAGAATATAAATCAAGATAGGCAGCTAGAAACTACTGAGAATATATGTGTAGGTATAGGTACAAAAGTACTTATATAGCGAGCTTAATTTGTGGGTCAAACTTTTACAGGGCATTCACGAAATCAATAAATATAGGTACCTACTGTAAAAACACGCAACCTTTGCTAGTTAAATTTTATGGAAAACTTTAAAATAAACCGTTTTTTTTTTTAATAACCGAAAAGCTGGCGACATCATACATCCTCGCACAACGTATAGGCATTACGATAACTAGAGCGAGGAAATGCTGCAAGCATCCTCGGTATACAATGCCATAAGGACCTACTTTAGATTTATGTTATATTTGGTTTAAGTATAATAAGTTGTATATGTATATTATATATTATTCTATTTGTACATGAATATTGTAAAGAGATTTTTTAAAACTTGAAAATAAAAGTAAACTTATGTTATGTATTTTATTTAATTGGTATGAGCAACCCTTGAAAATATCTGCATGAAAATGTTTTTTACTATTCATCATTACACAAAATAATAATGTCTCAAATCAGAAAACGTTTGCCGAATATGCAACCTGTTTTAGTAAAATTGGATAAAAATCAGCGTGTAAGGTCGTACACCTATCTAATACGCAGCTGTTGATTGTAACCAATAAATTAACGTATTAACTCTCGTAAATAATTCAGATAATTCACACTATGCCCTCATCAATATTTATAAATACTACATCTATTAAATAGCAATCATGTCTGGCATGAGAGAAATTAAAGATTTCCCAGCAGATACAGTCTCATAAAATATTTATGACCATCAACAAACATATCGTTAAGCGTAAGCCAGGGTTTGATTGACGGTAATGAAAAAACGTATCAATTTACTGATTTACTGAACCTTGACGATTTTCACACGTTATTTTTTATTTATCTTATTATCTAATTTACGCCTCGCCCGCTGCCGCGAACACCGAAATTTCGGGGATTTGTCTTTGTCACTCCAACGAACGCGTCATTAGAGTGACAGAAAAATCCCCCAAATTTACGATTTTTTGTATTCGCGGTATCAGGCCAAATCTGATATTAGGAGTAGGTTTCAGGTACATTTGTTTGAAGGTACGGTTGACTACACAAATAAGTTGACACCAGGGTGCTTAGACAAGTTGCCAATCGCTAACGCTTAATCGTAAGCGAAAGGCAGCTGTCTTCGTCACACTAATATGAAAGAGTGACAGAGAGGGAAAACTACGACACGCTACTAAGCGCTAGCGATTGGCAACTTGGCTAAGCATCCTGTAGCCGTATCATTTACTGTAGCCTGTAGGCTAAAGGTGCATTCAGACCAAGCGAACATTCGCTATTCTAACCTCCCACTCTACGAAATTCGATCGTTACACAAAACGTGATTGGTTGATTTCGTAGAGCGGGGGATAGAACAGCGAATGCTCTTTTGGTCTGTATGCACCTTTAGCACAGGATTGGCGCGACAGTAGATATAATATGTCGCCGTGACATAGACTTCTCGTCTTTTTATAACGATGTTATGATTTTTTTTATATATGACCAGTAATAAATTGTAGGGAAATATTTTTTTTTCAAGGATTACATTTTTTTTAGTTGAACATTTTCTGGTACTTTTTTGTCATTTTCTCTAACTTTCGTCAGTGAGTATGTCAATATGAAAACTATTAGTGTAAGAATTTTAATCTTGCAGGCATTTATCAGTGACTTAAATGATGAAAATAGTTTTTTGAAAAACATGTCATTATCTCTTAAATTAAGCCGAATCTAGAAAAGTTCATATGACATTATAGTCTCAAAATGTGGTCAGGAATACACCTTTCAAATTTGTCGGGTTACTCACTAACCATCCTGTACATAATATATGTGAGTTTAACTGATTCATTACAATTTAGTGTATCGCGCGATAGTTTAAATTCAGTTTAATCATTTTCTATTCAATCCTCTATTCATGCCTAAGTCCGTTCATGTCCAAGCATGTGTTAAGTGTACAATAACAATAAGTAGGTACCTACATCGCTACATTATAAATTTATAAGCGATTAAATTGTATTCAGTTACAAAAATGTATCAATTTTTCGAGACACGTAGCAGAGATTGAGAGATTAATGGTAATCAGATCCGGCTGCGCACACAAGGACGCTTTGTGAGATTCAGGCTTAGATGATTCAGGTCAAACGTCAGGCCGTGCCGCTAAGATGACTGGGACGGGATGACAAATTCCACTTATTAGCTTGCCCCATTGCTACATGCCGTTTGTTCATATCGTCACCAGTTTTTTTACTAAGACGTTAAAGGTGGAACTATTTATTGATTATGAATATTATGATACATTCTCGCATCAGATATGACAAGACAAGACATTTTATTGGTATTAATCATACACCGTCAATAACATAGTAAAAATAAATCAAAACATTTCATTACAATCATCTACAATTCAATAAATTAACAAATTAATTATTTATTACTTATTAAACAATTATTTCTCATAATGGAGTGTCAGATGACAAGCAGAGTTTTTCAACCAAAGGTGAGCATCCCCTCAACATGGTTGATGGGACAAATTAAGACTGATAAATTGATAATTATTATTTCTAATGTCAAGTTACATTTCCAAATAAGTAATTCAATTTACTTTCAAAGCGTTACCTTTAGATTTCAATCGAAATGGATTCTAACTGACAAAGATGGCTGCCACGATGCCACGATAAAATTTCTTACATTAAATGCTATTACTCGTAATGTCAGTATCATTGATTTTGTACGGGTAATGCCGCGGCCACGACATTGGTCTAAGGCGACCGGCTTAGCGGAAAACCATACACGTGCGAGAGGGAGGACCCATATCGGCATCCCGCTCCAACTCATGGATTTGCTCGCCGCTGGTCGCCAGACAGGTAGCTTCTTCTTCTTCTCAATCGTTCCCCCATTGCTGAGGATCGTGACTCCACTTGCGGCTTATGAGATGCCTCCCAACTGTTTCTATCTGTGGCTTGATGGATCGCGGTGGTAATGGGAAGATCCAGCTGTTCGGATATCTGGTCTGACCATCTCTTGGGGCTTCGTCCTCTAGGTCTTTTGCCCTTAACCTCTCCCGTTACCACTAGTTTTTCCAAATTATCGGCCCCCCTTCGAGCGATATGGGCAAAATAGGTGACAACCCGGTGTAGGCATATAGAGGACAGACGTTGGGCGTTCTTCATTTTGAGTTTTTTGAGGACCGAGGCGTTTGTGCGATGGGCTGTCCACGGAATCCTTAGTTAGTATACGGCTCCAACATCACATTTTGAAAGCGTCGATCCTCTGTCTGTCAGCAGCTTTCAGCGTCCAGGTTTCGGCACCATAAGAAGGTAGGTTAATTATGTATAAATACTGAAATGTATAGTTGATTTTTTGCCATAATTATATTTCACACGGTTTTTACCATTAGAGTAGCAATATCTTGAGCAATAAAACACACGGAATATTGCGCTCCAATACCCCATTCAAGGGCGATCGATGGCAAATGTGTGATCGCGCGCTAAATGCACTAATCGTGTTTACCTATATACAGACGTTTGTATGCAAATATTACTGTTTGTTTATGAAGTTAATCATGATAATGGACGCTTTTAAGCGGTAAATTTATTGACTGGATAACTTAATTAGCCTAAATGCGAATTGATATTGCCCATGCAGCTGGGCCTCAGTTTCCGCTTTCCATCAGGTGGGCTGAAAGCTCAGTTGCCTACCTTCGTCACATAAAAAAAGGTAATTTTTCGAGTTTAAAGTTTATACCCGAATTATACTCACACTCCTCAATCGTGTCTGACTATGAACAAAATAGTAGTAAAATCTGAATATATAACTTTAGGAGCATTTTACGTAAAAGTTTGTGGAGCCTTTTGTAAGTTACCTAAGTATCTCAATTGATTTGATGTTAAAGAGCCCGCTGGATGATAAAGAGCTAATTAGGTAAATTACTGAGAATTTTGAATTGCATTATGTATATAGATTTATATAGATTTTGTGTGTTTACAATGTAATTGTATTGTGTCTTTTCTCGACTCTTGTACTGTCATCATTTGACTAATAGTAAACCTAATTGCAAAAATATAAGGTCCACCTTAAGAGTGTTGTTTTTAGTAACAACACCACTACAAATGCATTACCAAGCTTTTAAGCTTAATTTATCTCTACCGTATTTTATATGCGCCTGCAACTCAAGGGAACTCACAAAATCTCTCTCGTCATACCCATGGCAAATTTTCCTTCAACAGCCTCTCATCACCCTACCCAAATGATGGTACAACGACCGTCCCACCATCGTGGGATCTGACCTGGCCACAGCTGAAGTAGCGGAAACGCGGGAGAAGCCACACATACTCCAGGAGGACTAGGAGGTATAGGTATTCATTCAGTGAACTCGCATGTCATCGATAAGATTTAGACTGGCTACTTATTAAATGTAAACACGATTCGTAGTAATATTGTATTTACCACCGTTTTGGCACTATGACGCAAGTGAACACGGAAAGGATTAACTAGCCATTCTTGGAGGCGTCGCAACGTACCGCTAATCGGTGCTTCGACCACACACGACGGCGTTGACGTTCGTTTGGTTGCTGGAAGTGAAGTAACAGTGGCAACATAAGGAGGTGATTGGACCCAGTTGACAAAGTCAGTCCCAGAATGATAACCAACCCATACTTTGATTATGTAGAATCTAAGGTGTTCTTTTGAGCCACAAAATTAGTTTGTTGTGGACTTAAGTACTTATTCATTATTTATAGTATCGTTAGTTTTATTATTATGTCGAAATGTATATTTTGTACAATAAAGTGCTTTACTACTACTACTACTACTACTACTAGTTTTCTTACTTGGCAATATCTTCTACTAGGGTGCTTCTTATTTTTGCAATCGGGAGAGGAAAGAGTTCCTTTATTGGTTCGAACATCCTACAAAATTGCAAAAATAAGAAGCACCCTAATACGTACCTAAACATGAAATTGGTCAAAAATCTATATAAATATTACATATCACCCATGACAAAATTCCATATACCTGCGGTAAAAAAATTGTGAGTGGTCTCGAGAAAACGTTTCAATTATTTATTTTTTAAACAATAAACAGTTGGTTAAGTATGCCGAACTACTTAGGTAGGTAGGTACCACAATCTTACATGTAACAACAAAATCTATTGCTTCTTAACAGCAGCTATTAAGTACAGTGTACATTTCCGATAACACATGACATGAATGCGTATCTCTCGCCCACGGTTCACAGAACTTCAATTAGGTATAAGCATTTGTGTACTTTCTGTATATAAGTAAATGTACTAGCTACTTAAGCATATATTGTTCACGCTTTTAAGCAGTGAGTCAATGTCGATTGTAGACTGTCATTACGATATGGGCGAGGTGTCGGGAAATGGACTTAGGACGAGACAGGACTTCCTTATCAGACACATCAAAACACACTTATTAATTACGGGTTGGGATATTCCCTCGTTCAGTTTTTTCAACGATGTTTATTTAGATGCTATTAACGAATTATCGGATGTTTGTCTATTTGGGGTGCTTACAGAAATATTAGTGTTAATTTTTCTTCCTGTTTACATTAGTTAACTACGGTGGACTGTAATAATAACTATTAAGTAGTACGTGTAGGTAAATTAATTTAGATTTAAAGGTAGTATTGGATGACAATAGATCTAGCATTATCGCAGTAAGGCTTATAAAAGAGATGCTGATTTTAGGTAGGTACACCGTTACAAATTACTTATGTAGTTGTTAGAAGTATTTATATATTACTTTAAAACTTATCAATAACAAAACTACAATTTATGTACATAAATTAAATCTAACTAATCTACTTAACCTAACCTATATCTAAGATTGGCCCTTGTGGCATTGTACCGAGGATGCTGGCGGCATTTCCTCGCTGTATCGCAATACTGATGCGTTGTGCGAGGAAGTCGCCAGCTCTTCGGTCTTTAGTTACATCAACCAGACGTTTCGCGATCTCAACGGGGCCCCAAGAACTTAAAGTTTCTACGCCAAACGGTACAAAATCGTACTCTTTGCCGAGGCCCTTATATTTATTACGCACGTTGTTAGTATTAAGATTAGAAATCGTAACAAAGTTCAATTCTAATCTTACTATTTTACCCTGCGCAGAACATCACAAATTGTATGAATTTACTTTCCTCTCTAACAAGAGAATATCCTTTCTTGCTAAATAGTGTGCTGAATAGGTGTATTTTTCCTACTACTTAAAATAAGAAACTTTCATATACGTAATTACGTACATATTATAATCAGTTGGTTTCTGCAATGATGGTAGCCCCACATAACGCCTAGAGAACTTACATCAAACTATGTACCTTAAGAACGCATGTTATGGTGATATGTCATATTATTTTCTGTCAACCGTTAACGCAAAGGCATTAAACGCATCATTAGTAGGCACATTTGGCCAAGTATGGCTCGTCAGGTATTTCGCAACACACAATCAATTTCTCTACGCGGCGTGCCGGGGGCCTATTGTAGCAGTAACAAATTGCCCGTGAGGGCTGTGCGAGATTCCTCACGGAATATAACCATAAGTTTAGCGAATCGCGGACGTCGATCTCATCGGACAGGGGCGCTGTCGTCGGCGGAATTCGATTTATCGCTGGCCACAGCGGTCCGTTGTATGCGCAGACGCAGCGGTGGTGTTCCCGCCGCTTTTGAGACATTTGGCTTAGAAAAACTAGCATAAATGTGAACCCTCCGGCTAAATCCCTACCTAGGTTTTCAGTACTAAGTACATAAAGGTATTCGTTTCTAAAAAGTGAATTTCTAATGTCTTTTAGTTATAGTCTACAATACCAACTGACAATCAATCGGGTAATAAAATTGTTTGATTTGATTGCCACCGACGTGGTGTGGTATACATACGTTAGCAATAAAAATAGCAATGTAACTAACGTTTACTAGTCTATCATTTGAGTTACTTACCAAGCTCAAAACTCAAAATAGTTGGTTTTAGTGTAGGGACAAATTACTTCCTCGGGAAATTAGACAAGGATGTCGTGCCATGTGGCCAAAATGTGGACTTTCATTTCTAATGTACAATGTACATGTTATATGTAACTGTAAAAGGCTTGTACAAACCACACGCTACCGCACCTTTAATTTTGGTCTTAATTCAACTTTCCACCAATAATTTGACTTTAACGTACCAATACACTACCAGAGGCAATAGTATAGTGGTTTGTAGTATTTACATTCGCCTGTGGTTGGCAAGCAATACAGGCCCTGCCAGCTAGGGCTATCAGCACGCGATCTGTCGCTTACTGCGCTAACGAACTCGTTTACTTACTGCTATATAGGGTGCACTTCATTGACAACGTCATCCATCATGCAATTGACATGTGGGTACTATTTAGGAATTTATTTCAAAGTTGCTTAAATTAGCTAAGGTAGTGTGCAAAATATTTCGATTTATAACGTTGCGTTATTGATTAACGGTTGTAGCAGTTTTCGTTAAGTATCTTTGGCATAAAATCAGCCGAGTGCGTTCTCAAGCATAATCCAACAAGAGTACCTACGTATTTAGCTGTAGTTGCTTAATAGTCTAGTACCTACAACTAAAAATCCTGAAACAAAGAGGGCACAAATAGCACTGACATTGACAAGGACTAACTTACTTAGATACTTTACAGCTTGTCGGTAAAAAATCTTGTCGTTTGATTCTAAGATCATGTTCCCGTTTTGGTAACATGCAGCTGCAAGGGATAAAACATAAGGCCGTGCATATAGGTACTGACATTGATCGCCATACAAATGTAGCTATAGTATTTGCATTAGCTATAGGGTATCAATGTAACAGTGGCAGCCCTGTTATGGGAAGCCCGCAAATTAGTAGAGGAGATTGAGTACAAGAGGTGTCGGATTACTCGCGGGCGAGGGCCTTGGCCCAGCCTCCGACCCCGTACATTGTGCTTGTCTTCTAACAATTAATTGACAATCTATGGGACGTATTGATTGGGGTACATCGTAAATTTAATTATGGGTGAAAAGAGGCCTTGTAGAGTTAGACGTAAATATTCACTTACCCATTTGGCAGTAAATTTTAACGACGTCTGTAAATTATTGCTCATTTATGAGCTATTGGTTGTGAATGTTGTTATGTAATCACTGTAATCAGGCTCTAGCATGGTTAATATTTTATGTGATTTAAATGAGACCTACAGAAACTTCAACTACAAATTGTAGCTTACGTAAGTATAAGCTACATTGTAGTTTTGTAATATAATTCAACACAAAGTTCTAACTTGCACATCTACTCCGAGATACCTGTGAGTACATACTAACTCCCTTAACCTAACATAATTGTAATTATCGTCCTTGTGTTTATCCAGACCTTATTGGAATGACTTGCTATAGAGCCTGGCAGTTGCTCAATAATCTATTAATTAATGTCGACCTTCGTCATCATATAAGTACATACTATTTTTATTTGCATGCAGTGTTTACCTGTAATTAGTTAATTATACATTTAGCTTAAACCAGATTTGTATACCTTCAATATGAATGTTTTGATGTAATAACTGTTGGTGAACCTTTAAATAAAATAAATAAAAAATAAAATAAAAATATAGAGTATTTTGCGGAACCTGGTACTTGTTATTAAATACATCCTCGTATGAGACGCACAAATTTGGAAATTACATCATTCTATTGAATTACAATCATTTTGTGGCTATATTTATGTTATGCTAATGTGTAATGTAGGTACCACGAACATCATTAATCATGGCAAAACGAGCAATAAATATGAATATTATCTGAAGTCACTATATTATTAAATATTTATATTATGTATGTATAACTAGGAGCGAACCTCTTATTTACAAAGAACTTTATCCAATATATACCAAAACATAATTATTCCTCAGTCTTCGTTCGCCCCAAAACTATAGCAAACCATTAATTAAAACGAAAGGGACGCGATAATGTTTATGGATATCGTGGATGTACAATTAATTATGCAAGTAACTTAATCAATTAACGATTCCACGAGCCCGGAGAGCCGAGAGAGATTTATACCGCGTAATTTCGATCATACCGCATACTTACCCAGTAATAATATCCTTTTCCTCTCGCCTGATAGTAATTACTGTTACCCGGTATCATCATCTCCGGACTTCCATCGACATGGATGGTAAATTAGCAAAAAATAATGGTCAGCGGCGGCTTTGAGACGGGGCACACGCGGCAAGCAGCTCCTATTCCTACCACTTACACTTTAAAAGAAACTGGAAGGCCTATCGCAAACCACCATGAACGTACTGCATCTTTGTTGTACTTGTAAAATCGTATGTAAGAGTGACAGGGACGCAAAACGTCGATAGTGGTTCGCAGTATGTCCTCAATCTACTTAAACATCCTCATACCTTACTATACATTACATACCTACCTAGGTACACTCATCAGAATCAAAGGTAAGATTTTGACCCCTCCACAAAACATTAGACATTTAAGTAGGTAGACTTTTTGGCGCTCACCGTGCAATTCCGTTAAACGGGATTGCTTGAGGCAGGCATTCGGTAAGAGATGGGAATGCGAAGTCTGCCCTTGCGCACCATTGCGAGTAATGAACAAAATTGAACCCGCGGAGCAGAGGTTTAGGTCGAACATGATGCAATTTTATTTAATAGTAGGTACTGTTGCTTAATTTCAGGACATATGAGTTTCAGCATATACCTACTACATAAAAGGAAATACATTGCAGATTGCATGTACATACAATTTAAACCACTTACTGCGCTCATCTGTAAGTACCTAGGTAAAGCAACTACCTAATAGGGATGTAACGAATATCGGTTTAGGAATATTCGCGAATGCGAATGCGAATGCGAATATTTGCGATTCATATTCGCGAATGCGAATGCGAATGCGAATATTGGGTATTATACATACATATATACAAACATTATATAATGCTGGTAGAAAATGCCCAAAGGCATTAAGTTATTAACTGAAATATAACATTTTATTCATCATTCAGTTAAAATGTATCATTTTTAGAGTCACATGTTTTTGTACATACCTACCTAGACATCTAGGTATTAAGGTCAACTTAGAATCATACATCGTTATCGCGGGAGCAAATATGATTTGACAGTTCTGAAAGATTATGAAAAACATTCAAAACAGAAGTGACATTAGTATAGTAAACATTTATACCTTCGACTTTAAAATGTATAATTATTTTATTGAATTTGACTTGAGTAGTATTTAAAGAAAATAGAAAATAGTTTTTAAATAAAATATGTAAAAAAGTAGACATTATAATCACTAAATTAAAAACTTGAAAACCGACTTCAACCGTTTTATTCGAGATCCCATCATCAGACCCCGACTTGGTGCCAAAGGATCATCTTTGGGATAACCCTGTTCGATAAAAAAAATTGAAAATCGGTTCTTGATTCTCGGTAACATACATACAAAAAAAAACATTCGAATTAAGAACGTCCTCCTTTTTTGAAGTTGCTTAAAAATGGCCCATGCACGCAACTCTATCAGTCACATTAGACATTTGTCATTGATTTATTTTGTAACAATATAATTACATTGAAGTAGTACTTCTTAAAATGTCTCGAAATAAAATAACATGTATTTTGCAGGAAGTGCAATTTTAGTTTTCATATAACAAAATCTTCTGTAAATCGATATTTTAACTTTGAAAGCTTATTTTAGCCAGTGAATGACGAATTAGTGCACGTTTTCATATAACAAAATCTTTTGTAAATCGATATTTTAACTTTGAAAGCTTATTTTAGCCAGTGAATGACGAATTAGTGCACGACACCGCAGATACATAATAAAACTGTTTGTCGTAAATTACGAAAATCACTTAGGATCATGAAATAGTTAACAAAGTTAAATTTAATTAAAAATTACATTAAATTACATGTTTTTTCAGATGATATGTCGATTTCAGGTTTTTATTTACTAACAGTGTAAATCAAGATTAATTAACCTTATGCAGAAAAAACTTCGTGCCAGATATGATGAACTTCTTGGAGGTTTATAACATGTAGGCAGAAAACTCTGTTTTTGACTAAATGGACATTTCGTTTTACTACTTCTTTAAGAAATTTATATTTTGCTCCCGCGATAACGATATAATATGTAGAATGTAGTACTTTCTGCCTTAAGTGAATGAAATAATTAGATAAAAATATTCGCAACATTCGCGTCAATTTTTTGCGAATGCGAATACGAATGCGAATATTTTAAAACATGCGAATATTCGCGAATGCGAATGCGAATGCGAATATTCGTTACATCGCTACTACCTAACTACTAGTAAGTAACAAAAAATATATTTTCACAAAATCAGGTTTGTTCATAACATAATACATCCATTTGCGAATATAATAATTTGAACAATTTGAAAATTCCGGTCCTATAAAGAATGCCTATCGCCTATGTACCTACAATACCTACATACTTAATGTCGACTGCTTACTAAATGTCACAAGAGAAGAGAAGAGAAGAACAGCCATCAGCTGGCCAAACACACTTGCAAACGAAAATTTGCCGAAGCAGTAACGGAAACCTTTGCTTCGTTACAGGCGTTAGCCCGGCTCCTGTAGTGGCTATACGAGGTACCTTCCGAAATCTATTTCTTACCCGGACATTTCTTTTTGTAAATGCTTTTTTTAGTAGTAGTAGTAGTACCTACCTATTACTTAGATAGTAGATCTACATCTACACGTCTATAACCATATTCCATCTCCATAATATTCCAATGGTTTGTGGAAAACTCATTGCCCTGACAAATTCTACGGAGGAAACAGTCGAGAACTTATGTATGGTGAAAACTTGAAAAGACCCGTCCTGTTGCCTCTTGACTACACGAAAAGACAAGATTATAAAGTTTGTTTAATACGAAAGTTAACGAATTTCGAAGCGAGTAACATTCAAGCTTGTTTGTGAAGTCGTTTAAATTATACTCAATAGGTACTTATTTACCTACCTGTTTACGTTGTTTCTCGTTTTTGATTTTGGCAAATATAATTAGGAAAACTTTGCTATTTCGCTGCCCCAATATTACAGTGTTCTGTTATCTTACATTTCCGAGATTTAGTACTGATTTTTCAATCCCTAGTTAGTATCTTTCAAATAAATGTTAACTCTATCCTTTTGACTTTTGACTGATGACCAGAGATCGGACAAATGTGCGTCATTGTTCGCAATAACGTGGATATAACCTCAAAGTTGATTAAATTAATAATTAAACGAGTAATTTATTGAAATTTAATTTTGAAGCTTTTAGGTGACTATTTACAAAGGTTTTCATAGTTACCGGTGTTAAATAGGAAAATTATTGAAAATCTCTGCTGAAGACCTCAGATAAGGATAGTAATAATTTTAACTAACGGATACTTTTAACTGAGGATGGAAAAGAAAAAACAGCACTTAATCGACCAATGTGACGTTGTTTAAATTTCTAGCTGATACCTATAAGATACTGCGTAGCATAGAATCTTGTAATATTGCGGCAGCGATTTGTTAAATGAAATTTTGTACCTAATATCTTAACCTACGGACCTAGAAAAATACAATTAGGAGGTACCCTATTTTTAACCTACTTCAAAATGATGTCTACTCGATTGTTTTTGTTTTGTTATTATAATAAGACCAGAGCTGGTAATCCAGTCAAGTGCAAGTATGACTCGCGTACCGAGGTTTCCGAATAAAATATACAGGGTGTCAGGGATGTTTTGGGAAGCAGAATATGAGAGGGTTTTTTTTAGAAATAGGTTCAAGTTTCATAAGACATATGTAGTAGTTCTAAGTAGTTATATTATAGTACCCTAGCTCCTAGTTGACCTAGTAGGTAAATAATTATTTAAGAAAATACCCGTAGGTATTCAATTTCTAAGAACCTTCTAGAGGGTCTAGTCCCAAACCTCACAAGCAAGTCAAGCAACACACCTTGTATACCTAGTCAAACAATGGGTACAGTACGACTACCTACACATTTTTTCCGATAGCAGCATAAATTGCGCTGACAGCCCAACGACAGGAGAAACACTTCAATCATTGCTAGATATCCTTTGAAGTAGCAGTAAAGTATACGTCTGTTTACCGATTGTCCATTGCGCCATGCACTCAAACGGCAGCTGGGCAAGGTAAGTAACAACGCTTTCCCTGAAACTATGAAACGTAAATGTAGAATGTGTTACAAGTTACAATGTGGAACAAATGAGGTCGTGTTTTGGTAGAGTAACAATTCTCTGAAACAGAAATTGTAGTACTAGTACGGTCAAATCGTACATAATTTTACCCTAAACTCGCAAATCAAGTAGTATCGCTGCATTTTTGGTATGTTGTTTAGACACCATAGGACAGTATAAAACCATATTTTGCAAGCAAAAAAAAGTTGTGCTAGCTGGGTAGTACGTGAAAAACTGCGAAATTAACGGCCATTTTTTAGTTTCTGATTTTTAATTAAAAAACCTTACGTTTCTTGATGTCATATGTCAATAAACGTTTAAAGACTAATAAATTTCCAACAAGTTGAGCTAACATGCATTACCGTAGGTCTTATAGTTTCAGAGATTCGAGACTTTAAAAAGTACCCCTTTTCGTAAACTAGATAAAATTTTGTGTTTTGCTAACGTTTTCGACTTAATATCGCCTCACCTAATTATGCTACGAAAAACATGCAATAATGACCTTGTAGCGCACTTAATATTCTTTAATTTAAGGGCAAAATGAGGTCAGTGAACTTTGTAGTTGAAAGTATAAACCCGAAATTCCTAAGGCAGGAGGCCCGCTATCTAAGTTTTTCATACAAATCGCAAGTCGAGTTGCAAAGCTGCAATTTTGGTATATTATAAAGGCCTTATAGATATGTACGAAAATGCATATTAAAAGAAAAACAAAAAAACAATTTGGACATAGGACGTAAAAAACGGAAAAAAAATCGCACTTTTTTTAGTTTTTGACGTTTAACTAAAAATCTGTTATCTTTTTGATACTGATTGCTTTAAAACTAAGAAAGAACATTAAATTTGAAAGGATTTGAGCTACGTTGCATCACCGTAAGGTATATATATTTTGAGATAAGACATTTCATAAAGTGCCCTTTTATCAAAACATAAACAAATTTTAGGTTACGTTAAAGCTATTCACTAAATATTGGCAAAACGTTCGCGCTAAGAAAAAAAAGTAATTGTAGATAATAACTACATTAAATTTGGAACAAATTGAGCCGATAACAATTACTGCAAGTCTTATAGTTGGGGTATACGAGGCTTCAAAACATGCATTTATTTTCTTAACTTAATGAAGGGCACATTTTGAAATGTCGTATCTCTAAATCTATATAATTAAGGGTAATGCAAGGTAGCTCAAATCCTTTCAAATTTAATATTCTTTCATAGTTTTATAGCAATTAGTATCAAAAAGTTATAGTTTCTTAGTTAAACGTCAAAAACTAAAAAAAGTCCGATTTTTTTTTCAGTTTTTTACGTCCTATACCTAAATCCTGTTTTTTTTTTTCTTGTAATATGCATTTTCGTACATCCCTATAAAGCCTATATAATATACAAAAATTGCAGCTTTGCAACACGACTTGCCATTTGTATGAAAAACTTAGATAGCGGACCTCCTGCTTTTTGAATTTCGCGTTTTTAGTTTCAATTACAAAGTTGACTGACCTGATTTTACCCTTAAATGAAAGAATATTAATTGCGCTATAAGATAATTATTTCATGTTTTTCGTAGCATAATTAGATAAGGCGATATTAAACCAAAAACGTTAGTAAAACTCAACATTTTATATAGTTTACAAAACAGGGTACTATTTGAATCTCGAATCTCTGAAACTATAAGACCTAAGGTAATGCATGTTATCCCATCTTGTTACAAATTCATTCATCTTTAAACGTTACCTGATACATATTGTCAAAAAACGTAAGGCTTTTTTTATAAAAATCAGAAACTAAAAATAGACGGTAAATTTCACAGTTTTTCACGTATAACGCAGCTAGCACAACTTTTTTTTGCTTGCAAAATGTGGTTTTATACTGCCCTATGGTGTCTAAATAACATACCAAAAATGCAGCTTTACTACATGTTTTGCGAGTTTAATATACGATTTGACCGTACTATACCAAATCAATGAGTATTTAATTGGTAAGTATCACAATTTATCAGAGGCATTTCAAACATGTATGCACTAATAAAATATGGTTGCATACAGGAAGGACATACATTACGCAACCAATATTAGGTATTTCATTAACCGGACACCTAATAGGACTAGAATGATAATCCAACTTTATCGACAAAATAAACATATTTATTTTATGAATCATAAACGTAATAGTACAAATTTATATTACTTATAGGTACATATTATAATTAATAAGTGAATGTAATACTGATTGGCAGAGAAACCTTTGAAAAATTCTTAAAGTGCGAGGTTAACCCCTCGTATGCGGCCTGTCAAATTAGGTTACTGAAAAAGTGACCTTGACACTTAAAACAATAAATTGAAATTCGCACGCACGGATCCGTGCCTAAGCATACGAGGGGTTAAGCGGCTCAATATAATTAAAGCCTTTCCGTGAAAGTTTATTATAAATTATAATTAATCCTTTTTAAGTTGAATTCTCCATGTTGCATTATTTGTTTCTTGGGCGAATTATAAGTGTATATTATTTTTAGTATTATATTTTAATATTATTACGGCAAACCTCAAGCGGTTGTAGGGTTTGCTCGTAGTTACTCAGGGTTTGACTCTACCGCCCAAGTCCTTCGGATCATAGGCTAGCTGTGTGGAATTGTGTATATCTCCAACATAGGTACAATTAGACAGTTTATTAAAAGATATGTTGACATTATTACCTATTTCAGTTAGGTACTTAGGTTTGGTACCCAACTCATATCAAAAAGGTGGGCATTTCGTAGGTATGTCTGATAATATTGTGTAGGTGATACAATAACTAATCTCTATAATCTCGCACGAAATCGTATAAATAAATAACTCTTTATATACATTAGATGTCGGGATTTGTATTGATATGGAATGACTTCCTGCGGCAATAGTCTTCCGACTTCAGTGGAATACGGAATGTTTTTACTAACCATTTGGTCGTGTTGTTCTTCGTCATTTTCAGAGAACGAATTCAAGGTCGAGGATTAATTCAAACAATCGATTTCCAATCGGGTTTAAATTATTGATTCAAAAGAAGGTTTATTTTCAGTGTGCGTTCTAGGTAGGTGCGTCGTACCGGATGTGGCCGGCTGGCGCTCTCCGAGTGGGTTTTAATTTCCTGTAGTTAGTTACACGGTGGGAGTAAGAGGAATAGAATTTCTCTCGGATGTCTAGACGTCTTGAGAAAAATTGTAATTATATCGATGTCAAAGTGCTGAAGGCTATCGCTAACAACGTAATACAACTGACTGTGAGTTGTGACTTTCAGTTGAAGTATGTCATAACTTATGAAACTTTAATTAGGTACATACTTATGACTTATGACACTCATAAGTATGTACCTAATTAAAGTTTTTAAACTCATCGTAGGAAAAGTTACTCAAAAATATTCAACTGTCGATGTTCGCGATAGGGCCTCCGATCGAAAGATTAAGTGCATCCTACATTATAATATATAGGTAGGTACCTAAACCTACACCACTTCAGGTTTAGCATAGGCCGTGTTAAGTTTCGTCCTTACTTTTATTATTTATATACACAACAGTTTCTCTGGGCTTCAATAATACGAAATACACAAGAAAACACATGAAACTGAGCAACATGCTAACAAATATTATCTTTACTATAAAGTCGCGCCACCAATCAATTAAATTGTTGTTTATACTGGCCCACAAACCTGTGAAAACTACAATTTCTATAGTACAAACTATGATCCAAAACACGTGCCATACGCGCACATGGCGGAAACGAATTTTAAACTCCATTAAGCAAAATAAATAAATAAATGCTAGAAATATGTAAAAACCCCTCCTTACAGTACTAGCTTGAGGGACTATCAAAAGAAGTAAAATTATCTGATAATGCGAAAAAAAAACAATTATGGCAGCAAAAGGAAAAAAGTTTATAAAAGCTGCGATAGAGAGCAATCGGGAAATAAAAAACATGTGCCAGCCTAGAAAATTGACTAGGGCGGCGGACGCGTCCTGAGGTTCGAGCCCCCTCATGATTAGAGGCCCTGGGACATGTTGAGGTACGTCAGGCTCGTCTTTAATTACCTCGACATGTCTCCGTCTAGGGGGTGCCGAAAGCCAGGTGGGTATAGATTCTGCATTCTCTACTATCTTTTCGGCCCACATCGAAATGGTCCCAGGCCTAGGAGCATGCATAGCCGGTGGAGGAGGCACATACACTTCTTGTATAGTATATTGTGTATCGCGTCGACGAGGTGCAACTCTGTCAATTATGGATATCGGCCTCACATATTCGTCATCGCTATTTATTGAAGAACCTTTACGAGATACTTGGCTCAGAGGTATTGGTGGTAAATATTCGGAACTGGAATCTGTACAACATCCCTCGTCATCAAAAAACGGTTCGGTTACATTAGAGCGGGGTGAAAACTGCATCAAATCACTAGTGACCTTGTTTCTACTGTGGTTTGATCTTTGTGATATTACAGATGCTCGATGCAGTGGTAAAGTCTCGTATATATGTTCCAAGTCTCCTTGTTTCTCTTCTTCCATTTTATTTGCTAATTCCGATTTTTCATTTGCAGAGTTGTCTAGCTCCTCTGGATAAGTCTTCCATGGATAATGACGACCGCAAATCTTTTCGCGTTCAAATCTTCTATATAAAGTAGCGGTGCTAGCCATTCGGAATGAAGACATCACTATACTCACCCATACTAAAGAGACTGAAAAAAAAAACAGTTACTCAGCATACTTTAGACTTAGCGGCAGAAGAGTAAATAGTAGAAAATTATATCAGTAAATCTCAGTAGGTGAATTTTTAAGTACTTAGCACAGTACATCGCCAAACAGAGCGTATACGAACGTAAATACCTACGAGACGGGAATATTCATCAAGAATCCGAGCTGCTGATGTAGCACTGGAAATATCTACCGAGGTTTTGGTTGACTACAGGTAGGAGTATTTACTTTAGGTGAATAGTTTACGATAAAGGCAAACAGAAAAATTAATACTTACAATTTTCAAATTTAGGGTCAGAATAACGGTTCATCATGTCCAAGACATTTATAATGACATGCGGAGCGGAATGCAAAAACGCCTGAAGGAACAGATATAGCTCCATCGGCGAAGGGGCCTTGGCGACTAGTATTGCACTTCTGGTGCGTTCATCGTCTTCATCACGGGCTGCGCAGACTGCTTCCACCCACCAGAACACTTGGTGGCAGTACCTAATTGTAAAAAATTAGTTAATTAATATTTTTTTAACAAAACGTTCCCTTGGTTATGTAAAGAAAACAAGTAGGTATAAGCTAGTACCTAATACCTATAACACCATGATCTACCTATTTTTAAACGATTTTAAAGGAGGAGGTTCTCAATTCGACTGTTTTCTTTTGTATGTATGTTACTCAATGTCTCCGAGAATCGTGTACCAATTTTTTTATCGAACGGTTGTAACCTCGAAGTTTTCCCGTTGTCCACAAAGTCGTGGTCTGATGATGAAGAGAAATTAGTTGAAGTCACTTTTTTTCATTTGGAATGGTGGGCGTCATTAATTTCTAAAATACCTCAGGGCCCTATCCCACAAACGTTACAATTGTAAATAACAATTTACATATTACATATATGTAGATAATACAAGCGAGCGTATCACAAAAATTACATATTACAAATTTGTATCGGAAAATTTCTACAAATATGTAATTGTAGTGATAAATCTACAATTCGGTGTATCACAAAACTTTACATATTACAAGTTGTTTTCCGGGAAAATTTACATATTTGTAGTCTACAATTGTACGTAAAAGTTTTGTGTTACGATGAATTGTAATAAAATGCGTACAATTTTGTAGAATTGTAGCTACAAATCTACAATTCTATCACCGCGTGTAAAAAGTACAATCTCACTACAAGAGTTCCATTCTACCTTTATGGAGACCGTTCCCTGACGCTATCATTTTAGGAGACAGCGGGTATAAAAATGGTTGCTGACCCCAAAAATACCCGTACAGATACCAAGAAACGCAGCATTACGAACTTTTAAATCGATGAGACGGATGGTTGAAAAATCGCTAGTGATTTTAAAGGAAAAGTTTCCATGTTTGAATCATCTAAGGCTTCAACCCAAAAACGCAAGCATGGTTATTTTAAGTTATGTAATATTGTATAATATAGAAAAACGTTTAGGTCTCAATACTATTCACATGATCACAAACTCGGAACAAGATGAAGATGAAAACATCGAACAAAATCATACGGATGACAATCATGGAGACGTGAACGCCATTGAAGTATTACGTGCTGTAATTGAACACTTCCACTAACACGACTGGAAAGCTGTGTCGTGTTGTGTATTGTGTGTAATCTCTTTCCATTTCTGTATTTTTACATCATGGGTTAAAGTATTGCTACATCTTCCAAATAAAATCTCTTTATTCTCTAAAATGAGATTCAAAACCATTATTTTATCTTGAAAACGCATTTTAGAAATTGCACAATAGGAGCCCAGAAAATATCAATCACGTATTAACACAGAAACTTGAAAGGTATTTTTACCGCTTTTTAAAAGGTATCAAACTACCCGCAACATAAAAGAAGTTCCTTGTCGAAGAAATTACTGCAAAGCAAATACAATTCTACATATACAAACATGTACTTAATCTACATATTTGTTAAATTTACGAATTGTAATAAATACAATTTTACATATTACACAAATATGTAAATTGTAAACTACATTGACACACCACCCATGGTTTGTGTTACGGTGATTTGTAATGCATATATTTGTAGAATACAGACTTGTCGCTTCTACATAAGTGTAATATTTGTGGTACGTTTTTATGTAAACAATTCTACAAATTTGTCACATTTTACATATGTAAAGTTTAGTGGGATAGGGCCCTGGAATTTAAATATTGCTCGAATTTTGGCGCACATTTGGCACATCGCTATACCTATGTATCACTCCAGGGTCGCGTTTTATAAAGTTACAATTTACAATTTCGCTGTTTGCCTCTCTAACGCACGCACATATTGGGTAGAAAGAGAGGCAAACAGCGAAATTGTAAATTGTAACTTTATAAAACGCGACCCAGACGTATACCGCAGCTCCATTTGTTGAAGTACACTGGCGATCTTGTCGATCACAACGTATTTGAACATATTTTAAAATCTTCCATAAAACAAATGTAGAATTCTTTCATATTCTTCTCGTGTTTGCCTCACCTGCCAATCGCAGCAATTGGAAATAATAAAAAGTTTCCAATCTGCATGAATATCCATTTTAAATCGTTTTTTTCTATCTGGATAGAAACGGCTGACGCTTCTGTCTGGAGTCCTGGAGGTGGCGATGCCAACGTAAATACGAAGCTCAACAGGGCAGGCAACACCATTAAAATAATCAAGAAAATTCCGATCCTGAAAAAGCAGAAATATATATGGTTGTCTAAATATTATAAAGAAAAACACAATTATTATAGTTAAGCCCTCCCTGTACTCAAAGTGTTGTGTATCTGCTTGGTAGTTAGATATAGGTCAGCCTCCGTAGCCTAGTTGGTAGTGACCCTGCCTACGAATCTGGAGGTTCCGAGTTCGAATCCCGGCGAGGGTATTATTTGTGTATTTATTTATCACAAATATTTGTTCCTTGGGGGTCTATATCGGGTGGCATAATGTTTTTATTTCGAAAAATTTGTCGCATAACAATTTTACGCCGAAAAATGAATGGCAAAAACATTGTTGCACATATTTTTGTTTTGCCGAAATTGTTAATCCTAACTTGGTTGTTCCTAAATATTGTTTGTCCTAATGATTTTCGTGCCTAATGTACCTATATGTATCGAATAATTATTGTGCATAATGGTGATGTTCCTACTATTTAATGTACTAAAAAGCGACTACCTTTAACTAAGTTTAAAAATATTTTTTATTCCTTAAACTTAACTATTCTTAAATAATTCGCCCTGTTGTCCAAGGAATTTTAGTGAGCAATTTGGACCTGGGAGCCGGTCGACGAAGCCCCGCTGCGCGGGGCTTCTATTTCCGCTCTAAGGGATAAAAGGTACCTAACGAACCTATCCAGGTTAAGGTAGGGGAGGTTCAGATTATTTATTTTTTAATGCGGGGCTTCGCCCCCCGAGTCCCCCATATGGGGGGCTTCGCCCCCCCGTCCCTCCTTTTTTAGTTTTGTAAGTATGAGGAAGTGTAAACAATTGATTAAAAATACTTGAGTAATTATAGACTACGCCATTCACTCCGCCCTAGCCTCGAAACCTAACCAATCCACTTCGGTTTTACCCTGGTTTATTAATTGAACATTTTTTTTAACCATTCATCCTGTTGTTAAAATGTTTTGCATGTTGTTATTAAAACGCCTTTTTTAATGAAATTTCGGGCATGATAAAAGTAGGCGCAGTGAAAATTTACAGTTCGAGTAGTAGGGAAAACAATATGAATTACAATGAACATTAGGATTATTATGCCTTAGGTTATTTGACGTTCGAGTAATCAATATTAGGATAAATATGGTGTAGGTGTTTTAAACGTTTATGCGCAAAATTAAGTAGGCTAAACAAGTAGTATGCCATTAAACATTATGCCGAACATTTTCGGCCAAAAAATTTTAGAACAATCGACGTTATGCGACACGACAGGCACCCGTTCCTTGGTCATGGCTGTCTTTGTATTTAAGTATCTAATTGAGCTTACCATGGGACTAGATTGATTTGTGTAAGATATCCCAATATATTTATTTTTTATTATTTATTTATAGGTCACCAGCGCTCGAAGATGATGCATGGTGTCTAGTTGTCTACGACAGAAGTTTAAAAAAAGCTATTGACACCCTTGTCCTTTATGACGTGTACATTGTGTGTCTAATTTATGTATTTAAAAGGACGACAAGGCGCATGTGACACTCTAGACCTGCGGGAGTTCATAAGGTCATATTTTAATATTATAATATAAATATGTAATATATTTAATATACCTTCTACATATTTATAGGCCATACTTCTTAATGCGGCGGCCTGTATAGTTAGTTACCACGTATTTATTAATCACTAAAATAATTCTTAATTAAGTAGATTTCATCCGTAATCCACAATGCAGTGGAATGCGTCAGTTGAAAATTAAAATGTAACATAAATATTTTAATATTGTCTGGAAAGCCAAATAAAATTCGCAATACCCGGCGCGAAATTAAAAGTTCTATGTGATGCGTGAGACTACAGTTTTTATACTTGCCGCCTTTTTACTGGCATGTTGGTCTACCAAACTTAGGTATTGGTACCTATTACTCACCCAGGACTGTTGTTAAGGATATGTTCGCACACTAGAGCAATATCGAAGCATATCAGCGTCAAATAGACGACTAAGCCAGCACAAGAAGGTAAAACTCTGTGCAAGAGAAGTGCTGTCCATGTCGGCAGCTCCCAACCCAGGAGTTCACCCGATACCTCGCTGTCCAATTTGCATGTTACCATTCTGAACTATTACCATTACTAAGATTGTTAGCACTATTCATAATAAAGGAACTTTGTCATCTCACTTTGAAACCTCTTCAGGTCAAAAACTATATTCGCAGCGATTTAGTATGCTAACCAAACTAGTATGCTTTGTTCCAAGGCGAGAAACAGAACAAACCAGTGAAACATTCAACACACCCATTGATAACGACGATAAGATAAAAAACAAACAGATAACGGAAATATAGGACTCATTCGAGAATCCTTCGCCTACAACGCCAGCGTTACGTTTGGGTAAATAAGAAATAAAAGCAAGTCTAATTATATTCTATTAGAATTAGGTACACCGACCTAATTCAGTAAGTACCTACCTGGTAATCTACATACGTATAACCGGGGGGCAACCATTGAACACTCTAGGTCACGTTTATAATATTTCAAGTTCCTATGTACAGTCACCTGCAATAGTATCTACGCCTCGCGCATCGACGACCGCAATTAACACCTAAATGGCACGATCACGATCATATGCCAGTAAAAATGAGGATGTGTCAGATATTTTTGCATCCTTCATAGTGTAGGATAATAATAAATAAATAAATAAATATCTTGGGACATCTTACACAAATCAACCTAGTCCCAAGTAAGCAACAATTAAGGCTTGTGATGTGGATACTATTGCCGGTGACTGTACATAGGAACCTAAAGCATTATTATATTATTAACGTGACCTAGAGTTTGTGCGGAAAGTGAAGTCGTCAAGCAGCAAGGCACGCTTAAACATCTCACGTGCCTTGCCTTTCCCAACAAACAGTAGCGTTGATACTGGTAGGTAGGTACTCTACAACAGGGTTGAATCCTGATAAATTGATAATAGTAAAGGTAACGCTACTCCTCCGCAGAAAAAAACCAAATGCTGAAATATGACTATGCACACGCATGTTTACGGTTACCGTATGGGTCGTGTAAGTAACCATACGGGAGTCGTTGGAGTCACGACGCAACGACGCATGATATTCACGATTTTCGACGTTCTTGGTAGGCCTTTAGTTTTCGTCAATGTCCACCAAAAATACTCACAAACTTATTACAAGGCAGTGTTGCTTAGTGCTTTCGTCTGACCACAATGACTAAAAATAAAACAGCGACCCTACCGCAAAAATCGAAATTCGTAAATTTCGAGGATTTGTCTCTCTCACTCTAATGACGCCTTCGTTTGAGTGACAGAGAAACATCCTCGAAATTTACGAATTTCGATTTTCGCGGTAGTAGGCCAGTGCCCGTGGCCGTCAATGTCAATATGACATTGACGTACCATAACTTGAATATTATTTTTAGGTTATGTTATGGGTAAAGGAAAATACCAGTAATACCTGACAGTATAAACCTAATTTCGACTGTATCACCGAATGTAAAACAAAACTTAGAATGTATAGAAATTGTTTATTTAGACCCTTACTCGGTAAATACACTAGCATGTGCAAAGGTTCTGTTGAAAGTGTTAGGCAACTTAACTGTGGGATTTGTTT
>JALPQI010003401.1:0-82864 GCA_025490895.1 Thaumatotibia leucotreta
TACAACATGCCTACAACTAGATTCCCTGGTCTATAACCCTATGTAATAAAATCGTAACATTGTAAGCTGTGAACTTTTGACCATCAGTAGGCCTAGCCAAGGTGGCATTCTGAAATCGTATACTTACGATCAGAGATGACTAATATAATACGTAAATCGCAAAACGTCTGGTTGACGTAACTAAAGACCGAAGAGCTAAATGACGTAACTAAATATCTGTTATACGAGCAGTCTCAATAAGGATAAGAGGCACCAGAAGGCATATCAAGCCTTCGAATGCGAAGACGGAGCAGGAATTCTATACTAAACATCTTCGAATCCGTCCATATACAACGTGTTTCACCATTCACTGAAAACCAGAGACACCCCAACAGAATTTTATTGTGTACTTTTAGTCTAGATAATTTGTTCTTGCATCAGTGTATTTTATGAAATAAATTGATAAGCTGGCGACTTCTTTGCACATCAGTATTGCGATACAGCGAGGAAATGCCACCAGCATCGTCGGTAAAATGCCACAGGGGCCAATCTTAGACACAGGTTAGGTTAAGTAGATTAGTTAGATTTAATCTATGTACAGTCGAATGTCGCGTCCAGAATTGCATGGACAATTTATAAATGAATTTATTCATAAACTGTCCATGCAATTTTGAACCCTACTGTACGTGAATTGTAGTTTTGAAAAAATAAAAATATGTAAATGTATGAGAATGACAGATTCGTACGAAAAGTCACGTGATCATTTCCTTACATTATTATGGTCACGTGACTTATCGCTTATCGCATACGATTGCAGAATTGCATCTTGGCTAGGCTTGCTAGTAACCAACTTTTGTTTTTCCTACTGATAGCGATTTGGTTGACTATAATCTCTATACCTATCTAACTACGAATGGTCGCGTCAAGTTTTGGCGTCTTACGCGATTTATAGTTCAGTCAAACTGTCAAAATCATAAGGAAATTGCAAGGTTTTTGGTTTTCGCCTATTAGGTATGCTTTTTCTGTTCTTTCTTCTTTGTCTAGTCCTTCAAAGTTTTTTGTAGGAAATCGAATTTAAAAAAACATCGGCTATAACACTTGTAGCATCGATTGGTTAATTCTTATATTGTATATTATTTATGTGAGGTATGAAATCTATTAGGTATACGATTAAAAGATTTTCCAAGAATAGATAAAAGGAGCGCTGGGGAGTGACCTTAAGTGGCGTGAAATCAGAAAAGGCTTTTATCGAGACGTGGGCGACAAATTGTAGTTTATCTAGCGTTGGGAAACCCCAGATAATCGTAACGTGGGTATAACAATTATACAGATATAAGAATTTGTATAATGACGTGTTAGATATGTTCACAATCACAATACCTACAATTAATATGTTAGATTAAGATTTGAACAATATTCTAGAGCTAGCAATGTACAAGTTGCAGACATTCTCAAAATTGCGGGAATATACTCGGAAAATACCGAAAATTTTCATGAAAATTTAAGAATAAGTTCTCATTGATAATGTTTCCATGAGAACTCATGAAAAAAGTGTTATAAAGAATATTGTATTCACAATTGAGTAAACGAGGTATAAAATATGCATTAAAAGGCATGTATATTCAACGATTTTTGCATGATTAGATTGCTCTATAGAAGTTTCGTAACTTATGAAACTTCTCCTCTGTACATTGCTATCTAGAGCTAGAGAATCAAATTTGTCAAAAAAAGTATTATATAAGTAAGCCACACGGTGCACTCCTACTCGTAATACATAGGTAGCTGCAGTCAACGGCATAAATTTGTATACACTTTTATACTTATGTCTGTGCTATAAGGTCTAAAATTGTATACAAATGTACGGTTGTACGCCCATGACTATTAATTATGCGTGCACGCATTAGGAGGCAATGTCTATGTACAATCACAACGGAGGGGGTTGGCTTGACGATCGCCGTTGGATGTCCACAATGATGACGCTGGTACACATAATTATAACATATCAAAGGTAGGTTTGCTCGACTTATCGGGTTTGACCACCCGGTCAAACCCGATAAGTCGAGCAAACCTGTTTTTAAAATACGAACTATATGACATTGACGTGAAGTTTTTATTCCAATTAAAAAATGTCTCGACTTATCGGGTTTGAACCCTCGATATTCGATCCGCAGAGCTGCCCATCATCAATCTTCTATCAACGAATGGTCAGTTGACACTTCAATCCCTTAGTCGACGCTTACGACACCCACGAGACGAGTTGGGGTGACTAATTTATAATTACTGCGGTCACCATACGTACTAGCGGCACAGCTATATAATTCCAAAATCGTAAATTGTCTAGTAAATTAGGCAAAGACCTGTAAAAAAATGAATATAATACATATAACGCAACGGACAGTTGCCGAGTTTGCGAACGATTGTGTGATGCACGGGTGCGCTTTCATTCACATAACTTTTTAACTCCTAATATCGGAAGTCCGAAAATGAGTCTCATACAATTTTATATCATAATGATCACTCTTCATAATTTTTATTATAATAAAAATTCAAATTCAAATTTAGTTCCGACCACAGACCCATTAGAGTAAAAATAAAATTTAACCTTAAAATCCATCGTAAACAGTTATTCCTAAAAAGCATAAAACGTCTAAACAAAGACACCCTGATATCAAACCATGACCAATTCAACCTAGAGTTACGAAATAGTTTTGACGCATTAAGCAGGGACAATACTACTTCAGATATTCAAATCATGTACGATAATATTACAAATAGTATAAAAACCGCTAGCAGCAAAATTAAACCAACCCGAAAATATAACACTAAACTCACAAAAGAGACATTACAGTTAATCGAAGACCGAGAATATTATAAACATAACAGAAACCAATACAACATAATAGATAAACAGGTGAAGAGAAGTATAAGAAGGGACGTACGTAAATTCAACACGAAACTTGTCGAAATAGCACTAACCACACATTCATCTCTCCGTACGGCCAAGCAAGGCATAGACAAAAACAAAACCTGGATAACCAGTCTTCGAGATACTGACGGGAAAAAATGTAGCAGCAGGGCCCAAGTAATAGATATTTGTACCAAATACTATACCCAGCTATATTCCTCCGACTCCACACACTTACCATTCAGTAATAGCGACTCCTGCAACCCCTTAACCATCCCCCCGATAACTGGTTTTGAAGTTAACGCCGCTCTTAAAACCATGAAGTATCAAAAGAGCCCCGGGGAAGATGGTGTCACAACTGAAGCACTTAAAATAGGGAAAACAACCTTGTTGCCACATCTAACAAACTTTTTCAATTCTATTTTACACAGCCGCAAAATTCCTCCCAATCTATGCCACTCAAATATTATACTTTTACATAAAAAAGGCGATAAAGCAGACATTAATAACTACAGACCCATCAGTTTAACCTCGCATATCTACAAACTATTTATTAAGATAATAGAAAATAGAATCGCCCCACTGCTGGACAAACATCAGCCACCCGAGCAAGCTGGTTTTCGCCCTAGTTTCTCCACAACTGACCACCTTCACACTTTAAACCAATTAATAGAGAAGTCCAACGAGTTCAATGTGCCTCTGTACCTCGCTTTTGTCGACTATAGCAAGGCATTTGATAGCGTCAAACACACAGCTATACTTTCCGCCATGCAGAATCAGGGTATAGATTCAAGGTATGTTGAACTCGTTGGAACAATTTACAATAGCAGTACGGCCAACATTAAATTGCACACGCCAGGTCCTACATTCAAAATAGAAAAAGGCGTTAAGCAGGGCGACCCGCTGTCTCCTAAATTGTTCACCAGTTGCCTTGAAGAAATATTCAAAAAGCTTGCGGTCTCGTGGGAGGGGTTGGGCATTGTCATCGATGAAAAAAGGTTAACAAACCTGCGCTTTGCCGATGACATTGTCCTATTCTCCCATACGGCATCTCAATTACAGAAAATGCTACAAGATCTCAGCATCGCAAGCCTTGAGGTTGGACTCACAATGAATCGAACAAAAACTCAGTTAATGACCAATAGAACGAAACGTAGGGTCACGGTAGACGGGCAGGATATACAATATGTCGATGAGTACATATACTTGGGCCAGATAGCTTCTTTCGAAAACAGGCAGACCGCGGAAGTCAACAGACGTGTCGATAATGCCTGGAAGAGCTTCTGGTCCATGAAAGCGCTGTTGAAGGGTGACCTTCCACTGTGTCTCAAGCGCAAACTCATGGACATGTGTATCTTGCCCGTCCTAACCTACGGCGCACAAACCTGGTCATTAACTGAAGCTCTCAAGTCAAAACTCAAGGTTTGCCAGAGGGCGATGGAGCGCAGCATACTTGGTGTTCGTAGAACTGATCGAATCAGAAACACGGAACTGCGCTCCAGAACCGGAATTGTAGATGTAGGTGTCAAGACCGCTAAGCTTAAGTGGGACTGGGCCGGGCATGTTTGCCGTATGCACCCAGCAAGGTGGGCCAAAATGGTTTCAGACTGGGACCCACGGGAAACCTTCGATGGTGCTGGCCGGGGCATTGGCAGACCGAGAAGGAGATGGCGGGACGACCTGGACGCGTTTTATCCGAATTGGCGGGAGAAATGTGACGACCGGCCCGAATGGAGGAAAAGAGGGGAGGCCTTTGCCCAGCAGTGGGACACTAAACCAGGCTGATAAAAAAAAAAAAAAAATAATAATAAAATATTGAAACTCCTAATCATTCGACTTCATAATGTTAATGTTCATACATTTGTTTATACAAATTTTTGTTAGTAGGTTAGAACTGCGACCTTCACAGGACTAAAATGCTGCCAGAAAGGTGGGTTAGGTTAGGTTAGAACTGCGACCCTCACAGAACCGAAATGCTGCCAGGAAGGTGGGTTAGGTTAGTTAAAAAATTATGACGACTGTGTGTTATGCTTATGAGCTCCGATCATAGGAATCAAAAAAATATGAGGACTGTGTGTTATGAGTTTCGATCATAGGAATTAAAATGTATGAACATAAAATGTATAAAGAAATAAATTATGAAGAGTGATTATTATGAACTCCAATCCGTAGTACAATCGTAAATAGGAATACAAATTTTATGAGAGCCAATATGGACCCGTGATGCACACGTCTCAGGAGTGGTTAAAGATTGTAGTACCGTCGAAACATTAAGTAATAAATACAGATGTCGCTAGTAATTAGATTCACAATACCATTGGATAAATTCGCTGTGATCGACGGAAGGTCGTCTGTTGTAATTGGGAGCACGCTGAGCCGGTTACCCGGAGGAGGTTCGAGTCCTGTGACAACCAGACTCTTACGCAGTTAATTTTTTCTATGGTAAACACATCTATTACGACATTGTGGGATGAATACATATATACCTACCTACCAATAGTAACATACAGTGTGGAAATTAAACTCAGGCCCTGGAAGAAAACTACTTTAAATCCTTAAGCTAGCTCATTTCACTTAAAGGAGACATTCCTTGATTTTTGAATAGAAACAATGCATAATAGATGTTTTTAAACTCGCTTGCTTCGCCCGGGACTCGAACCAACTAAAATAAAGAAATAAACACTCTTTATTTTATTATACTAATCGGTAGTATTAATGTTCAGGATAAAGTTTTTCTAACAAACACTTGGTTTTAAAAATAACAATAATCGTTAAATCTAACATCAACTTTATTTTACTATCAATTTTGTAACACTTAAATTATTCGAAATGAGCCCCGTCGTTCCGACTACACAACATTAGTTGCTATGAAACCGTTCAACAGCTAAGGATTGCGGTAGAAAATGTTATTAGAGGCATACACGACAACACTTTGCTGAAGGCTACAAGAAATGAATTTCAACGGCCTTTTTATTTTTAAGACCAAATGTTTGTTAGAGAAACTTTTTCCTGAATATTAATACTACCGATTAGTATAATAAAATAAAGACTGATTATTTTTTTATTTTAGTTGGTTTGAGTCCCGGGCGAAGCAAGCGAGTTTAAAAAAAATCTTTTAATGCAGATTTGTTTCATTTCAAAAATAAAGGAATGTCTCCTTTAAGTAAAATTAGCTAGCTTAAGGATTTAAAGTAGTTTTCCTCCAGGGCCTGAGTTTAATTTCCACACTGTAGGCGGCTAGCATTTCGCGTTGACACATTTTGAATACCTATTTTGTTTTTTTGACAAGTTAGTATGACTCTACCATCATAAATTGGGGACAAGAGTTCTTGGCTGTATTCAGTATTTCCAGAGCTTGTGGCATTCTGCCCGTTTGCCACCCCCTGAGGTCACACCGTGGGCGGGTCGGGATTCGGGCTGATTCATCGCAGCTATGACCTATGTACTTAATGCCAAGCTTTTATAAACAATACCTATTTTTCTTATTGTTACGCCTACGCCTACTGATGTAAGATGACATATTTATTTCCAGATAATTCCAAGAGATTACTGTACGAGTATTAATGAATTTTATAAAAGCTTAGTGAGACTACAGATAATAACAAAAAACTGTTTTTATCTGTTACTCGCGGAAGACTGTTTCACAATTCACCGATAAATATATTAGTGAGATAAAATATTGACTATTCTTTAAATTCATGCATATAAAAGAAAAAGACAGCTGACATTTATCTGACAGATATATTTTATTCCGGAATGGAACCAAGTTAGTCATATTGTTGTGTTTTTTCTCAAAACTTTTGTCTGCGAAAAATGAAATATCTATTATAACCAGGGATCGGATAAATGTGCGTCATTGTTCGCAATAGTATGGACATGACTCCAAAGTTGATTAATTAAGTGAATAATTAAACGAATAATTTCTTGAAATATGATTTCGAAGCTTTAGCTGACTATTTACAAAGGTTTTCATAGTTACCAGCGTCAAATAGGTAATTTTCTAAAATTTACTAAATTATTAATTATTCAATCAACTTTGGAGTCATGTCCATATTATTGCAAACAATTGACGCACATTTGTCCTATCTCTGATTAATGATTATAATATAGGTACTTATGACGTGTACTCAATGCCGAGCCCTGGTACTTCTACCTTCAGGATAATTCCAAAATATTAGCAGTATATTGCATTTGGGGGGTTTTCCATTGAACTGTCCGTGGATGTTTTACAGGTAAAGACCAAACCTTTTTATGATTTACTGAAATTCGCATGAAATAGCGCAGCGAGGGAAAACCGCATAAGTGCCAAAACAGAGGATTTCTCGCTATCAGTGCAGTGTGTATTCTTGGCAACTATCATTGAGTCAGAAACTAGAACTACTTAAAGTGAGACAAATCCTTGTTTGCAACGATTTTAATACTTATTACATCTGCCTTATATTCTGAATTCGCGTGCAAGGTAACTGAGACTTAGACCAGTTTAGAATGTATGTTGAGAGTGTTAATGCGAGACAATTAAACTTCGACATCGTTGGCTGAAACAATCGGTTCCGTGAGGAATCAGGTCATTCTAGGAACTAGCAATCTGCGTTTTACGTGTTTTCTAAGTAGGATTGCGATGTGGGGAAAGTACACTGATAAAGGCTTGTTTTTTTTGAAACCGACTAGTTTCTTAAGAGAGGTCAGCGTAGGGCATAACAATAGTACTACCTATCCTACCTAACAAGTACCTATAGATAATTTTACTCAGAATTACAATGCAATATAATTTGACCATTAATGTAATGGCAACACCCTTTTAGTTTTAGATTACCCAATATTTTTACTAACATAAAAGACTTTAAAAAATAATTTAATTTACACCTAACCTAAAATTCCTAAATAATATATGTAGAAGAAAACAAGAACATAATGCACCCCTAATATGCAAATTTATGGAGTTTCCCAGCGAATGTAATACTTAGCTTAATCAATTTAAGTAGGAAAACGTTGGGAAAAGCCATGGGGATCTCAAGATAATTGCTAATAGTATTAAACAAACATACTTTCATACCGAGGAGGGGATATTGCAAAGCTTCAACTTAAATTTTTTTTCATCATATTTATTTTCAAAACTACAATTTATGTACATAGATTAAATCTAACTAATCTACTTAACCTAACCTATATCTAAGATTGGCCCTTGTGGCATTGTACCGAGGATGCTGGCGGCATTTCCTGGCTGTATCGCAATACTCATGCGTTGTGCGAGGAAGTCGCCAGCTCTTCGGTATTTAGTTACGTCAACCAGACGTTTCGCGATCTCAGCAAACAAATTGCACTTAAATTGTATTTTTTAAATGTTCGACGGCATCTAGGTCAAACAGTGCCCTGCCTGCGTAGCCGACCAGGGCTCGAATCCCGGTGAGGGCATCTCAAAAACATTTATCCGCAGTCATGGCTGAATGCTTATGATTGCGCTTTTACCGTTTTGTTATTTATTATTACCTACGTCGATATTTATTGAATAGTTTATTTTATATTGAGTTCAATAGTCTTTAAATCTGGGGATATTTAACGACGTGTTCAGTTTGATTAACTTTCTTAACTAATTATTAAACTTTCCTATTCCATTTAATTTTCACGCCAACTCTAAGGAAACTACGTAAGTAAATCAAAAGTTAGAATTAATTTAGATTTGTTTGAACAGAAGTTTATTACCAAAACAGTTCATAGATTAAATATCATTAAAATGTGAAGATGTGATTATAAAATAAATTAATATACAGGGTGGTCCAAACCTTGACGTCAAAAAATTTTTTTTAGATTCCTCACGTCATGAGCTATCAGAATATACCCCATGTATGTTAGCCGATTTTTTGTAGTTTTCGAGTTATGAATTTTTGAATTTTTTTTTGAGAAATTCTGGAATGAGGAAATTTATTATAAAAAATAAAAAAAAAATTCGGGTTTTTTAACTAGTTTCTTTTTGTAAAAGTATTACTAAAAATAAAGCATTTACTGACAAAAAAATTAGCGTCCTCACTTTGATACAAGTAGGATAAAAAAATAACAAATTAAAATTTTTACGCTAAAACGCATCAAAATAGCATTAATGTACGTAAATAAAAAAATAAAATAATATTCCAAGGAATTTTTGTATTCTAAAGACCGCCCTAGACCTTGAGCCTTCGTAAAAGCAAAAAAAAAGTGATACTTAATGATGAGGATTTTTCGGAGTAGTCGGTCAAATAAACTTAAAAAGCTTAAAATTTTTAAGTAGTAAAAAAATTCTTGAATAACTACACAAATTGAGTTTTCGTGGTATTTTCTGTCTTTGTTTATTGATAACAACAACAAAACAGGCGGAATTTTACTTTTTTTTTAATAAAACATTTAGAAGCTTTTTTTTAAGTTTATTTGACCGACTACTCCGAAAAATCCTCATCATTAAGTATCACTTTTTTTTTGCTTTTACGAAGGTTTAAGGTCTAGGGCAGTCTTTAGATTACCTACCAAACATCCTTGGGATATGTGTTATTTTTTAAATTTACGTACATTAATGCTATTTTGATGCGTTTTTAACGTAAAATTTTAAATTTGGTATTTTTTATCCTACTTGTATCAAAGTGAGGACGCTAATTTTTTTGTCAGTAAATGCTTTATTTTTAGTAATACTTTTACAAAAAGAAACTAGTTAAAAAATTCAAATTTTTTTTTAATAATAAATTTCTTCATTCCAGAATTCCTCAAAAAAATTTTTTCAAAAATTCATAACTCGAAAACTACAAAAAATCGGCTAACATACATGGGGTATATTCTGATAGCTCATGACGTGAGGAATCTAAAAAAAATTTTTTGACGTCAAGGTTTGGACCACCCTGTATGTATTCAGGGTTTAACTCTCTCTATCTTTAACTAACTCTAGTAGGTAGGTAACAAACGTTTCAGTAAAAAAGGCTGCATTCTGTACTACGTAAAACTACAAGGCTTCATAATTCATAAAATATGCCAATTACGAATAGGTATAGGTATATTAAATATATTTTTATTAGTGGAACAGTGGAACAGAACATATCAGATTTATTTATTTATTTATTTATTTAAGCTTTATTGCACAATCAATGAAAAAAGTACAAATGGCGGACTTAATGCCTTATGACATTCTCTACCAGTCAACCATTGGTTCAAACAGAAACTTGTATTAGGTGCAGGATTGTCAACATTGAAAAGAAATAAGAAACACAAATCAACACTACTACATTGGTTTAACAAATACACATACACATATAAATATAAATAAACCTACATATACATACATAGATAAATAAAGTACCCAAGTAGTCAGATTGAATCGGAATTGCCCTGAATTTTTCACCCCATGAAAGATGCATGGAAATTTATCGTCTGACGACTCCGTAGATATAAAAATAGCAAGTCATGGAAAAAAACTGACATTAATACATTTTAGGGCGGATTTCTATTTTATTGCAGTTTATGAAAATTTTCCAAATTTGGATATTTTCATATTTTTTCTATTCAGAATCGCGAGCTCTTTCGACCCTCATTAGCAGAAAAAAGTGTCCCAGGAATTCCATACATTTTTTTGTCTTCCATTGAGTTACGGTCGAAGAAAATGTATGAAAAATAGTAACTCAATGGAATTTTTTTTTGCTAATTTGTAATATTTTTAAAAATATTACAAATTAGCATGCTTGAATGATTCTCTATGATTAATTCCACTGACCCGTATTAATTGACTATGAGTGTATAAGTAGATATTTTAACTATGTATCTATCTAAAGGTGCATTCAGACCAAAAGAGCATTCGCTGTTCTATCCCCCGCTCTACGAAATCAACCAATCACGTTTTGTGAAACGATCGAATTTCATAGAGTAGGGGGTTAGAATAGCGAATGCTCTTTTGGTCTGAATGCACCTTTATACACTCAAGATCAAGACACTTAAACATCACTAGTACCAAGACAATCCGTCGTATAGTTGATACAGTCAAAGTATCCATAACAACCGACGATAATGGAGGATCATAGCTCAAATATCATTGTGAAGTGTGTAAACACTGCCGGCAATCTCGGTTTATAATCCATCATGTCTGACGGATACGTGAGCTGCTGTGTCTACCGATTGGGTTGTCAAGTGGGATAAGTTGAGAGAAAGACATTTAGATTTACTCAGTACGCTTAGCACATGATTGGTATATTAAAATATTATCGAACCGGGTTACTCACGTACTCGTATTTAAGTCGGTGATTGCTCGACATGTTTCGACCCATTAAGAGGGTCCTTGTCCGGAGCACCCTCGGCCAAAGCCCCGTTCTAGCAGGGCGTAGCAGCAGCGTTATCATAGTTGACACCTTACTGCGATCGCCAATCCGCTTGCCAAGCGTGGCGATTATGGGCATTTACCTCCTATTGCGTTTATACGCATAGTTAATAAAAGAGGCCTAAGTCCAGTTAGTGAACTGAGAAAGGCTGATGACGTATGTAAATCAATTTTCCTTTATTTAAATGAAATTCAGTGCATATAACACCAGGTCACTTTGAACGGTCGAAAAACATGAAATATGAAAATATGTCAGATAGTGATATAACACAGACATGATAGTGGTATCTTTGATAAGCGGTTTTCCCAATTTCTTATATTCGGACACCTGACAACTAAGTAGATTATAATTTAGTGCACAAAAATATTACTATAAACATTCAGAAAATAATCGACATCTTAAGTTCCATTTTTCGTCAAATTCGTCGCTCTGCTGCCAACTTATTGCTACTTATAGGTAACTTTTAACGTTTTTATTTTATAGTTTTTGAAGTTAGATTTAATTATTTCCTTGTTAATGCAATTTGTGTTACTTTTAATGTCGTTGACATGTAAATGATTATTTTTCACATTGTCATTATTGCCAATGAACTTATTGCTATGGAAATATGATTGCAAAATGTTAATTATTGGGACGGTGTCGCATTGGCAGCTTTCGTTGTGTATACATACTATATTATTTTTTGTCAAAATGTGTCATTAGTTTGCGCGGCTGTTAATAAATATAAATTTTCTAAATGCTTTCCAAATATTGACGAGTTTATTTTTCTTTTATTTTTTATTTATAAGTTCAGTACAATGCCACAAGAGCCAATCTTAGATATAGGTTAGGTTAGTTAGATTTAATTTATTTATACAGGGTGTAAGTCTAATACGGGCGAAGCTCTTAACGGGTGTTAGTTTACGACATTAATAAGTACATTCAAATAACTTTTACTTAAAATAAGAGGCAATGTAGACGCGCAATGTAGAGCAACATACGTGAGTTAAACACTCGGTGACAGCTAAAAGCTTCAAAAGCAGATGACATAACTGCCATAGCAACAATAACAAATATTCGTACCTACATTGCTGTTCCGATAATCTTAAAAAAATTCTGTGGGGTCATAATTAAGATTAATTTTGAAAAAACCTTGTAATCCATGATCACACTAATGAATCTCTTGCCTGGTTTAATTGATCACCTGTATTAGATTTACACACGGTATAAATTGTACCTACATATTTGTAAATTAAGGTTAGGTTAGGTTAGTAAAATCGTTAATAAAATCCTGATAAAAAGTCTCTGATGTTAAAATGTATTCCATATATCCTGTATAAATAAAAAAATTACGTCTGTATTTTTGCAGTATTTTCAATGAAAAATTCCATTTGATCCATATATTTTGCTCTTGAGTGTATTATTTCAATTATTTGTAATGCATCGCGTATTGAAACATAAACAGACGTCGATATCACGATAAAATTTATCTCGATACCAGGAAAAATCCTCTCTTTACCACAAATTGCAGATTTCATCACGGTCGCAGCTGACTCACTGTCCCCACTAACCTACTTTTGTACCTTATTATTCATGATTTTTGTCCGAAAGGACACTGGACCTCTATTCAACATGCTCTAAATTGTAATGTAAACATTGTCCTAGATATTCTACTTTGTTTGGGTACAGTCGCCATCATGTTTTGAAGCGAAAAAAATGTCTATAAACGTCGGAGTACAATTTTATCCATGCGCACAGTCAGCTTACGTGGTTCAATTTTGGACACATTTGGAAACAATAAGATAAAAAAGTTGATGCCTCTCTCTTTGTAGCCGACTGTACCTATATTGCCAGATATTTTTCAGCACTTAGCGGTATGTTCATGATGATGACTGTACTTGTACTTGAGCCACATTTTAGTAGAATAAAATTAGATTACCTTTGTGAAAAAATGTAACCTGAAGAACTTTTTCCCTAACTACATATAATTTAAAATCAAAATCAGGTAAGTATACATGATAATCCCAATTACGACGTCTGTTGTCACGGATAAGACAGTAAAGTATAATAATTAGGTATTTACAGGTTTGACGTCTAGATTGACGATAAAACTCATCCATCATAATTGATAATGGTAATTTGCTCGCTGGTGATTTACTAATCATCTAAATAAAAGAGAGAGTTAAGAGTCGACTAAGAGATTGAACTTGTCTTAATTGTGTCACTGACCACTATTTGATAAAAGATTGATGATGAAAGATTGGTGGACACATTACTGCGATCGCTAATCCGCTTGCCCAGCGTGGCGATTATGGGCATTTACCTCCTAATGCGTTTATACGCATAATCAATAGGAGAGGCCTACGTCCAGCAGTGGAATATCATAGGCTGATGATGAAATAAAAGACGAACCTTTAAAAGACGAATTTTCTCCAGGGGCGCCAAGGCAAATGACTACAGTATGGGGTTCTTTAAAATTAAGTTAACTCGCAGGTATATCCCTGGCGTTGCAGTTGTGCAACTGATTACTAATAAGCAGGCCGTATGCTTGTATGCCACCGTCATGGTACATAAACAGATCATTTGATCAACGCTGTATACTAGGTATTTAAGTAAATGTAAAAAATGTTGCATTATCTTTTATCTATATTGTAAACTGCATTTAAAACTTAATGAATCAAAACAATAAATATAAGTATTTAAATCATTGCATTTTCTCGTTATAACATAATATATACTAGCGACCCGCCCCGGCTGCTGCCCTTCCTCTTGAATTACTCTACCTATTAAAAACATCAAAATCCGTTGCGTAGTTTTAAAGATTTAAGCGTACAAAGGGACATAGGGACAGAAAAAGTGACTTTATTTTATACTATGTAGTGATATTTGCTGAAACTTAGTATCTAAGTACTCGTAGTTTTCAATAAAAAGAGATTGCAAGATTGTTTGTTTACATTTTTTTTTCATGTTGGCACAACAAAGTGGCTCCACTCCACCTGATCGTAAGTGAAAAGTAGAGCCCAAATCGCGGCGGCAACGAACAGGAGACAATCAGTAACCTTTTAGTTGCCGTAGTTAATTTAGTTAAATATTACCTAACCCAACATAGTATAGAGAACTTGGATCTGAAGGGACGCCGTTTTTACGTGAAAAAACAGTAGCAAGATACAAAGTTTTATGTACATGCCATGCCTTATCTAGGGCACGCTCGGGTTCGCTGTAGTGATCTCGTTCAATGAGAACTTGTTTCCCTGCGCTTGCACTTGCAGCTCTATATAAGGCAAATGTCAAAACGGAATTAAATTCGATAACAAATGCCTTGACAACATGGACATATAAAGGCATTGAAGGTATGAGAATTATGAACTCAAGTTTGTCTTTTGGTATTAGACCGAAGGCGAGAGATTTATATATTATGAAGGTGTTTTTTTATTCAATTATAAATTACATCAATTATGTGACAAATTTAATGTCTGTTTTTTTCCCTTTTATAAAATAATAATAAACTAATTTATAGAAAATATTTTCTGCGTTTACCGCGATAGTTATTCATAACACGAGAAAAACGATTTATATCGTGTATGTTAATTAATTATTTACATCCCGACATTTTGACCAATTTACAGGAACCCGTAAACCACGAGCACCCTGTTAGGTGCTCGAAACGTCGGGATGTAGTTAATTAATACACGCGATATAATCCGTTTTCATATTAGAATTTCACTTAGAATTTCACAACGTTGAATACAACGCTACTTACCCATTACCTACCTATGTCAAGATTGTTATTTCGTATTTGTTCTTTCGTATGCTTAGTAGCAGATCTGCTCTATTACAATTTCCGTCAAAGCCGTCAAAGTCAAATTTTGATTGAACTGCTTGACGGTAACGCATATACCTAAAGGTTAAACTTTATTTCTAGAAAATCGAAGTTAATGCCTATAGGCTATAGAAATAGACGAGGAACAATGTTTCTCGCAAAGGCTTCCGTAAGGTTTGTTCAAGCAGTTATCGGGCTTCAATCCTCATAGAAAGCAGGTCAAGCTCAATGCGAGTACATGCAGACATCTCCTGTCGCGTAACATTCAATAATACATGAGCTCTGTGACGCCAAACGCAGACGATTCGCACACAGAGCCAGTGTACACACATAAACACAGCCGCGTGGGGGGTATAAATAGCGGAGCCGGTTCCGCGCCCCTCATTCTGCTTCAAGCATTAGCTGAGAGCACTACCGCTACTAAAACTTTATCAAACGTTATCGTAAAGCGTTATCATGGTTGTGAAACTATCCGTTTCTGCGCTGTACGCCGACAGTTTCCCCACACCGCCTAAAGCGAGGGGTCGCGAGTGTGTCGCCGCCGACTGCCCGCGGAGACAGAAGATGCAGCAGGTGTCTTTGCCAGCTTTGGTGGAAGATGACTCCGAGGTGGAGGAAACCTTCGAACAGGAGCAGCGGCACATCTTGCGCGCTGATCACCTAAGGCGGCAGAAGTCAGTTTCTCCTCCACGACGTGCGAGGCTACAGCGGCACATGGTGCTGCCTTCTCTTTCTGAAGATGAAGAGCCTTGATCGCGTTGCTGAGGACCCTTGGATTGAAGCTCCGAAGCCGGCCAGCCGGCACCGCACCTGACAAGTCCGGCAGTTTCGTCGGACCAAGTGAAGTGCACTGTGTATTGTGCAGACTGCAAGTGCTATGTGCAACCAAAAAGCTGTTAACCAAAGCATATTTGTAAAAAAGCTAACCGATGTAGGTTAACGTGTCACTAAGATAAGTTTCTTAATAAAAGTTATTTATGATATATTTCTGAATTTTATTTCGATTGCTATGTCATTTTATTGCTGTCATCAAACTCTACAGTCGAGAGAGGTAAGACGATACATCAAAATATATTATTACTATTCACTCCTAAAAAATCTGCCAAGCAAGGCTGAAATGCATGTAGGTATGCAAGACACACAAAGTGTCCTTATAATTATTTACAATTTTATTTTGCTTTACAGTAAAATATACCAGGTATCACAGTGAAAAACAGAAATTAATTTATTAATTTTTTAAAGTAAATTAAAAGTGTATAAATGATTTTTTAAATATAGTGGTAAAATAGGTACACTACAAGATACTTATACTATACCAATATTCACTGCATTATCTATGTAAATGTAATAACTTGTAAATTGTAGAGCTACGTAGCAAGTTGCAACCAGGGTTCATTTATCGCTAAATACCTTCCTATGTTTGTACAACATTGTTCGATTGTTGAAATAGGTAGCTATCAGTATAATAGGTAAGCACCTACTCATATAATAGGTGTTATTCAAAGTTAATATGTCGGGCTATAGCTAACAGAAGTAAAACATATCGATAATAATTGCCAAGCCTCTGCGATAAACATAATTGCGATACTGATAACGCGACGGCTCAATGCACTACCTCCATGCATGGACGTCAGCAAACATACGATCCTTTATTTTATGTTACGTATTGATATGAATTATATATTATTAATATTCTGTAAGTCAAAGAACCGTACATATTTAAATAGCAAGAGTAATGCATGTATAATGTTCATTGCCTACAATTTCGTACGAATAAGTTCACCAAGTTTCGTCATTTTCTTAAAGATACGTCTTTGTATTTGGTTATGCCAGTTAAGATAAGATAGGTCAAGAAAGTTCTTTCATAATACTATTACTAACCACGTCATAACATAATTATCAAAACAACAAATTTTGCTCAAACAATACGATCTGCATTTTAAGACCTCTACTATTTATTAGGTATGCTAAAGGCACCTTATCAGAGATTGCATAAATACCTATACCCGAAATATTCGACCGGTACCTAAATATCTACTGAAAGTGTCTGGAAAGCTGAGGTTGTGGGTTCGAATCCTGCTTCTCACGTTATTGAACTTGATATTTTATTTTTTTTTTGGAGGGAAAATCATTTATTAACAAAAATATAGTAACAAAGGATAAATTAATTGTTATCACGCAAGCACTGATGGAGATATTAGGTACTCTAGTCAGGTAGAGGAAATATTGGGTAGGGCTGCGCCATCTTTTAGGCCAAAGAAGTTTTTGAAGGAGTTAAATTTGTGGCGCGTACCCCGAATACACATGCTTGTAGCACGGAGTATGGAAATTATAATTTTCGATCTAAGCCAGCCCATTACTACGCTGAGGGATCTGTCCCAACGATCAGCGATTGCTTCGCCGAGATGTTTCACGAAAGCGGACATCTGAGGTGCGAATATCCCATCTACGGATGTTACAAGGGGAGTAAATGTCGCATGCCGTTTTTCACAAGAGTTCAAATATTTTCGTTTCTTTTCCTCTTCGGCGGATTTAAGTACGGCTGCTACCGGACGTGAGATGTAAGAGGGAGCGTCAGTGTCTACGACACGGATATCAAATAACGCCTCCCTCTGTGCATCCCAAACGCCACGGCAGCAAAGGTCTCCCCGAAGTCCGCAGTCGCCTTCCGTGATGAGGGGTTCTTTGACTACATTCCCCCAGGCGTGCTGACATAGCTCACAAAATAGGTCACGGATTTCGTTGTGACGGCGTGTAATTAATCCGCCAGTTTTACAGCAGAGAGCGTGGTCCACGTCAAAAACATCATTGCCGCAGCCGTCACATGATTTAGGCATGGAGATAGGTGTTCTGTGGTATCTTAGTGCCAATGCATCTCTGAATTCCATTGGGGATAGGTCAAAGTGGTCTTTTCTTGTAGGGATAACTGAGAGCCAAGTAGACGATTTAGTTTTAGTTTTCGTGAAAATTGAACGTTCGACTGCTCGTTTTTTGTTAGGAGAAAGTTTGTTTAAAATAGAGTCCAAAGTTACATCATCTTGAGAATTTTTAATTTTCCGGCATTCCTTTCTTGAATGTGCGAGGGACATGTGATGTTGAGTGAGGTCTAGTTCATTATTTTCAATTAAGGCGGATGAGAGGATTGAACAGCCATTTTTTGAGGTTTCATAATTTAAGTTTGTCATTTTAGAAAGTGCGGGGATGGCTAGACCGCCTTTGTGTACAGGTAAAGAAAATAAGTCCGCTTCTAGTGAAGTTATCTCACCACCTAGTAGGTTTGGTAGAAAACTGGTGTGTAAAATATTTGTTAAACAATCAAAGGATAGATTAGCATTTTCTAATACTCTTAGTAGAAAAGTCCATTTGAATTGAGCGGCTTTAGTGAGAACGGTATAGGCAGCTTGTGGCGAGTCTTTGCAAATCTCCGAGAGCTTTTTTATTATAGAAGTCCAGTTTTCGATTTTAGTGTTGACAAAGTTTTCTTTACCTTCGCCAATGTAGCTACCGAGGAAACGTGTGCCGGTTGTTATGGTAATGTTAACTCCTTTGAATATCTGCTGCGCGGATTGTTTGTCATTCTCATTTACGATTAGGTAAGACTTTCTGTCTTGAGGGAAGTAGCCGTATGCGGGGCCTAATTGGCAAATTTTATCCCACCATTGTCTTAAATTTTTAAAGGTTCCTTGTGCAGAGGAGTCATCCGCATACCAACACTGGACAATTGATGGTTGTGATTTAAGTTGGTTTATTATGGGGAGTGTTGCGAGGGCATACAAGGGCATGGCAAGTGGGTCACCTTGAGTTACTCCTTCTTCGCTGAACAGTTTCATATTTGAGTCGCGGATTATAAGTTCTGCATGTCCATTGTAAGTATTGTATAAGAAACGGGCGCAGTGGGGCCAGTGTATTCTAGCTTGCCAAAGAGCGAGTTGTCGGTTTACGGAATTAAAGGCGTTGTTAGCATCAACAAGCAGCATACCCCATTGAGAGCCGGGCAGACATTCTTTTTCAAAAAGGTTATTCATAGCATGTATGGCTCCTTCAATACCACAACTTAATCCACTACAAAGTTGCGATTGTGCACAAGCTTCAGTAACTTCAGAGCCGGAGGCCAAGATCATACATTTTGAGAGGATCCTGCGTAGGCATTCGCCAATGCCAATTGGTCTAACCCCAGGGGATTTGTCTAGGGCCACAAGTCGGCTTGCCATTAGAGCTTGTATTTGGTTCCATGGCACAAAACTATTGTTTAGTTTCATAGTTAATTGAGCTATCGAAGTTCTCAAATGCTGGCTTGCCTCACCGAATCGTAATAGGTAGTCTTTCCAATTTTCGGCTGCGCTGCCGGTCGGGCCGCCTCCACCATGTAATTTTCTGGCGACTAACTCTACATGTTCGCATGTAATGTCTATTTCCAAAAGTGGGGGCAAATCCGAGGGGCCATTTGGAGTTGTAAAAAGGTTGGGGTCGGGGTTGACTGCGTGGGGATGTTTTTCGAGCAAGGCGTCCATGACAGTTTTACCAGATTCATCAATTTCGTCTTCAGGTTTGAGAATTTTGTTGTTATCTTTCGTCAGAAGCCAGTTGAGGGCTTCGCGAGTTTTGCCCCTAAGAACAAGACGCGTGAAAATCTTCGTAGCGTCGTCATCTTTATTGACATTTTTCCGATTATGGAAATTCCGAAGTGAATAGTCGGCTTTGGTGGCTTCAGTTATAAGTATATCAAATTCTTCGTCATCCCATAATCGTTGGCGTCGTTCTATCAGCCTGGTGATATCTTTTGCTTTTTTGATATTTCTGTCTCGTTGTAACATGACAGCAACAAAGATGAGGAGGCGTTCTGAGGGATAGTCTGATTTTGTAAGTAACTGTATTTCATCGGCAAGTTTATGAATGAATCTTCTACTTACAATATTTAAGGGGAGGTCATAATGTTTGCCGTGCAGGCTACATACTTTGTTCCAGCGTTTGTGCCATATGTCTGTCCTTAATCCTTTTCCGTTAAGATATGGAGCCCCAAATGCATTTTCTAGTATGGATTTTTGTATGTCCTGGACTGTTGTTGAAGAAGATGGTGGATCGACGAAGTGGGCGGATCGGATATGTCGTAGTAATCCCCTTTTCTTAAGTATTCTAGGGCAATGGGGACATTGCACAGAATCGTCGGGAGGGGGGTCACTTTGAGAGTCCATGCTGTTCAATTTGTGGTTGCGTACCAACGTGATTTTGTTTTATATAATAAATTATCACTCCACTGTTAATTTGGACAATATAAAAGAAAGAAATGTGTAAAAATAAATAATAAATGTTGTTTACAAAATTTGACAATGAAAAAATTTGACTTGACACCTGACAGCTTTCTTCTTCTTTTTTTGATATTTTATTTTGCTATTATGAGTATGACATAACTAATAACTATATTAATGCGCAGAACGATGAGATGTTTTAGGGTAAAATGCTGCACTCCTAATCATAAACGCAGTAACTAGTTTTGAAGTGTCAATCAATTGTTTAAAGTAAATAATTTAGGTATATGTTTGTAGTTTTAGGTAGGTATATTTTTTAATTATTGTTTAAAGTACCTAAACAATTGATTCAACTGCAAATTATGTTTTTGGATTAATTAATTTTAAAACTAGGTTGTTACCGTGTTTATGCTGAGGGGAGTATTGTATTTTCCCGAGACTTGACTCCACAGAAACATTCAATATAATTAAAATGTTAGTAGGGGATTATTTGTTGTTGCAGCGGCAATAATAATACGCAATCTGTGTAAACATGAACTGCGCAGCTATTACGGCTCTTGACCTCGCGCTACCCACAAACCATGTCGCTAAGCGACGGCGTCTAATAATACCTACCGAAAACTCTCAATTTTGAGACAACATTAGGTAGCTATAAAAATAGACACTGACAAAAAACTGACTAATAGCATAAAGAAATAACAAATCATACAGCGTGTTCGAGTGAAGGTGCATTCAGACCGAACGATCATTCGCTATTCTAGCCCCCTACTCTACGAAATTCGATCGTTACACAAAATGTGATTCGTTGATTTCGTAGAGTGGGGGATAGAATAGCGAATGCTCGTTTGGTCTGAATGCACCTTGAGACACGGTAATTCGATTTGTTAGATAAGAAGTCGTATATTAGAGGTACAATTAAACAAATTGAAAATAACTTGAAACTCACTTCAAACTTAGAACACAATATAACAATAGGTAAAGATTTTTTCACCACACTGCTCGTAAACACGCTGTTTGTCCTTCAATTTCAGAGCGCAAAACTGTGTTTTAATCTCTAGAGGTTAAAGTAATTTTTTTTTAATTTTCTGGATAGACTAAAGCAATAACTTATACGGCCTGAGAGTGAAATAAGTTTTTGACGTTTGAACTAGACAGTACGTTCGAAAACTCAATAGTTTCAAACAGATTCATATACACATGAACCTTTCATAATACAATACAATACAATACAATACAATAACTCTTTATTGCACCTCAAAGAAAAATACAAAACAAATAATAAAAGTACATGTTTGAAAGAGGTAAACAAAAGGCGGTCTTATCGCTAAAGAGCGATCTCTTCCAGACAACCTTTGGGTAGAGGAGAGAAGAAAGTAAAAGTTGATAGTAGGTGGTGCAAAACTGAGAAAAATAGTCTGATGGCTAAGGAATGTAAAAATAAACACAAAATTCAAATACACATATATATATATATATATATAGATACACATAGAAATACATATACATATTATAAAAATACAGATACATCACATAGTGAAACTATGAGAAATAATTAGTTAAATAATTATTTAATTATATTAATATTATTTTCAATATGCTAAAATCCAAATTAAATACCACATTTTGTTGTAAAAGGCTTTAAATTAAAAGTTCTAAAAATACGACAAATAAAAACAATATGAAAATGAAAGTGTTGACACTATGCAAATTTCAGAACGCTTCCGAATATTTTTTTCTTTTAAGATTTAAACGAGTTCGGTCGTGTTTTATTTTCTTTCATTGGTGATATCTTAGTTTAACATACTTAAGTGGCTTTGGGGTAATTGCGAGATGCGAAAGTGGGATAATTCCGAAAATCACAGAAAAATCGCCAATAACTACATGAGTCTCATTTTGGAATTATCCTGAATTTTTAAGCATTGCCACGCCAAGATAAATATTTGAGGTTATTGTTTTATTATTTGTTGATTTGTTTATTTTTTGGAAGTTGAGGACTTGCAAATAATTACCTACTAATTTGTTATGTTTGAGTTTTATTTCGCATGTTTCCTCGCTTTAGTGTGGTGAAAAATGTTGTGTTTCACTCGGCAGCAAAGCTTTGTTCAACTCTCGTGCCTTAAAACCCTCGCATCGCTCAAGATTCCATTTTATGAACCACTCGCTGCGCTCGTGTTTCAAATTCTGGAATCTTTCGCTTGCTCGGGTTTCAATATTTGCACGAGAGTTAAACAATAACTTTGCTCCCTAGTAAAACAAATAACTATTAGTCATGCTTAGAGTGCTCTCTACTAATCTATAGGTATCACCTGTCATATGTTTATTTGGTACAAGATTTTATCGAGTACTCTATTTTCTTTAGTCATTTCGTCCATCAGTCAGGCTAGACTCTAGACTGCATGGTCTAACGAACCTAATTATGAGATATTTTCGATGTTTTAGTTCCCATGTCCCTGTGGGCAACTTTCCACTCTATCATCAGGCCAGATCCATGATATAATTTTTTTTTTTTTTTTTTTATACCACGTCGGTGGCAAACAAGCATACGGCCCGCCTGATGGAAAGCAGTCACCGTAGCCTATGGGCGCCTGCAACCTCAGGGTGTCACATGCGCGTTGCCGACCCAATAAAAATAACGTTGGCACAACAAAGTGGCTCCACTCCACCTGATCGTAAGTGAAAAGTAGAGCCCAAATCGCGGCGGCAACGAACAGGAGACAATCAGTAACCTGTTAGTTGCCACCGCCTTGCTGGCCCGCTAGATGCTGGTAAATACACCGGCTGACCCCGAAACACGGCAAACACGAAGGTAAGTCATTTCACGGGCGTTTACACCGAATGTACGGTGGTAGCCAACCAGGCGGGTACTAGTAAAAATACCCTACCACCGGCTGAGAAGCTGGATACTCAGTATTTCCCTTAGTCGACTCCTACGACACCCACGGGAAGAGAGGGGCGGTGATTTTTGTATTCTTACTCCGTCACCGCACGGACAAAATAAATAATTGTAATTCGTTCTTGTAATTATATGTTGTGTTGCTGTTTGTGCATGTGTCTGTACGAAATTTCAGCTCAATCAGTAATCCTTTAACTCGCAAGATTTGATTTACATCAAACAAATATCGGACAGGAGAAGATATATTAAGGATAACTTAATCTATTTTTTGCGTTTCAGACAATCATTTACCACGCAAAAGCGTATTAGATACGCATAAAATCTTTCAGAGAATATTTAGTTACCTTAACTGACACATTGATTGATGATGATGATTGGACAGAACCGAGAAAATTGTAATAGACAGTTCATTATTCAAAGTCATCGCGGTCGGGTTTTGGTAAACAAGTGTCGGAGATTCGCAATTGGTTCCTTTCCTTCAACTGTCATGATTTTGAAGAGTATTCGTTACGGTTTTTGATAATATTTACAATAAGTGGTTCTGTTACTATGTATTTACAAGTAGATATACGAGTATGTAGGTAGGTATATAATAGAGTAGATATTTTATCTAATATACCTATGTACAGGTAGTGGGTAGAGACTAGAGATGAATTGTAGAAGGCTTGGCTTGACTTGCATTTGTAGTGATGTTACTTGTTGTTAGGTTTACTATTAATTAGTCAAATAATATCAATAAAATTTAAGTATCGAATGGCTGTGAGATTGTAAGCGCACAATATTTAAACTTACACTCGCAGTCAATTTCATCGAAAATACTGGAAACATGCTGATTACAAATATTTATAATACAAGTGGAACCGTTTTTAACATCAGATTGTATTGGAATTTCCCTGAAGTTTTCACCCTATTCGAATCACACATGTTTGCATTATTTTCTATGAAAAAAACCACCTGACCCGTTTTCATTGCCGGAGGATAGTCTTGGTAATTTATTTACATTGATATTGACTGTTACGTAGTCTGGCAAAAAAGAGTAGAAATTATAATAGCAACACTTCAAATATAACAAAAAGAAGCATTGCGATTCAGCGAGGAAATGCCGCCAGCTTCTCGTCCTCGGTACAATGTCACAAGGGAAAATTTGAGATGTACGATGTAGGATAGGTCAGTACATTCAATTTATGTAGGTATATAAATAATACAAACTTGTATTATACTTAAGTATTTTATTTATAATTTTAATGTATGTATTTACAATTTTTAATGTGTACACTGTTTGCAAAACTTTCGGTGAGAGTAGGATCGATCTGAAAAGACGTGTGTCACCAATGTAATTGGAAATTAGATTTATTTTTCAGAGTTTATTTTACAGTTGTACAATTTTGACATACCAAATACTCAAACTCAAACTCAAAACATTTATTCGTGACACTTGCACGTTACAGAACAAAAAACAAACAATTACAGTTAACATAGTATCACGAAATGGGCCCTACTCAGCATGATGCTGGCTTTTCAGCAGCGCTACGATACGACACGATATGGGGGGATAAAAACGTATTTTTCATAACAAGTTGATTTTTGTATCTAACTATCTGAAATACAAACCAATATCAATGTGCATTAAATAAATACATTTTCAATTAATTCATCATCAGCCTATGATAGTCCACTGCTGGACGTAGGCCTCTCCTATTAACTATGCGTATAGACGCATTAGGAGGTAAATGCCCGTAATCGCCACGCTGGGCAAGCGGATTGGCGATCGCAGTAATGTGTCCACTATGATGACGCTGCTGCCCATCACCAATCTTTTATTAAATATTGGTAAGTGACACTTCAATCCCTTAGTCGACTCTTACGACACCCGCAGGAGGAGTTGGGGTGGTGACAAATGTATTCTTACTGCCGTCACCACACGGCTAATCAATTAATTAGCGACGCAATAACCTAAAGCAAACGCCCTCCACCACCAGACATTTTGATAACAATTATCACGCTCAGGAAAATCCAGTTTACACTCGTAAATTATTGGGTTAGAGCTGATAGCGATAACTGACGAGTTTCCAATATTTCCATGAATGTTTCCTGTAGTTTAAAACATAATTATGCTCGGTAAAATTATTCTTTTTAATTAAAGCGACTACTGAAATAACCATACAAATGTAGCACTAGTGATAGGTTTGACGAATACAAAATCATTCGCGGTCAATTTCGAATATCAATTTAAAAAATATAACATTGTTACATTTGCAGGATAGGTAGAATATATTATTATTTTAATTGTACCTATTGGATTTTCTGTGATTTTATTATATGATCATAAAACATATAATTTTACGAATTCTGGCGTGTTTTGTTACCATATAAAACTTTATCTTCATAAATCAATCTAACGATATTATTTTTATTTTTGTCAATATCCTTACTAAGGAATGAGAGGTGAATTTCATTATCTCTTTCCAGTCAATGTCTCTGTCTCTATAATTTACGTCAGAACTTAAGGTACATTCAGACCAAACGAGCATTCTATCCCCCATTCAAAAATCAACGAATCACGTTTTGTGTAACGATCGAATTTCGTAGAGTGGGGGATAGAATCACGATATGCTCGTTTGGTCTGTATGCACTTTTACAGGTGTAAGACTGGCCTACTTTTACGCATGATTCACATCCAATGTGCGACCAGCCTTATAGTTATTTATAGCTAGAAAAACAGACATGTATAGTAACAAAATCCACGATTTCTGTTTTATTTTATAGTTCATCGATTGATGGGATGATGTCGCTGATAATGGTGATGGTGGCATTATTTATATAATTTATTACAAATGTCGCAGATAGTGGGCGTTCAATGACAAACACTTGGTTCGTTAATAAATATGGAAATGAAGTAATTGTATTGCTCAATATTATTAAGGTTTTTGTAATGTGAACGAAGTAACAAACACATACTTATAAAGCAGCAAGTACATACGTATGATTTTCATGTTGAATGATATTTAGTAATAATAAATGTTACCGGGGGTTGTACATTTAGGTGTAAAACTAACAAAATAACGCCTTTTTTCAATTATTTAGGACTGATTTTTCAATCCCCAGTTAACAGTAACTGTCAAATAAATGTTAGCCCTGTCCTTTTTTGACTAATGATTTTAGAAAAGGATAGTGATAATTTTAACTAACGGATAGGTTTATTTGGGGATTGAAAAATCAGCCCAGTGTCATAATTTAAACCTAAATAAGCATCAATTATGTCAAATTGGAAGGTCAAACAAGTTACTTTTATTTGAAAAGACTAGAAAACATTTTCGTAGACGTAAAAGAAAATATTCACCCTAATCGGTAGGTAGGAGGTTCGTCTACTAACCTTCCTACCGATTAGGGTGGATCGAAATTTTAAATTTTTAAATATTCGTAAATACTTAGGAATCATCAGCATCGTCATAGTTTTATCTGGAAGGGGCTAATTTGGGGGTAAATGCTATATAAAAAATTTGCGGGGTATCATCACTGCATAATATAAAATAAAGTCACTTTTTCTGTCCCTATGTCCCTTTGTACGCTTAAATCTTTAAAACTACGCAACGGATTTTGATGATTTTTTAATAGGTAGAGTAATTCAAGAGGAAGGTTTTTATGTAGGTATAGTACCCGTGCAAAGCCGGGGCGGGTCGCTAGTATGCCATAAACCATAATGGCAGGTGGGTTGGCGATGGCAGTGTTCTGCACCACAATTACAAGGATGCTGCTACCTATCCACTGGTGCGTCTGATCTAAGTTTGACGTGATGCCCGTGCCAGGTATCAATAGTTTGCAGCAATAGAACAAGAAATACAAAGTTTGTCTCTTTTTTTCACGGTTTTTCAAGGAGTTTACTAAATTTAATGAAAACGGAAAGACCAGCGCTAGCTCTGCTGGCAAAATGCTGAGTTTTGGCCATTTCGAGACAAAATTTCGTGTTTGCTGTTTTGTTTTGTTTCTACTGTGTCTCGAATAAATGTTTTTTCTTTCTTCTTTCTAATGATGTTATAGATAAAATGTTACAAAAAATGTTTCAATTTAATCGTTATGATTTTTACTAAAATATGATTGGTAGATTTGTAGTGTATGAGTTTTTTATTTAGCTTTGAGGGTTCATGAGTCCAAAAAGTTATAGATAGTTTCCACGAGAGTTGAGGTTACAAACACATCAACATGTCATGTAAACACACGAGGAATTTGAAATTAGTGTTCTTTTTTCGAACTGACAGCAAACCCAATTGCAACTGTAAGATTGACCAAAAATTTGTTCGAGGGGTTTGCTTCAATATTTTGACGCAAGTCATTCATTCATTCACTACATTTTTTGCAATTAGTACTTCATTTGGATATGTGTGTAATCATTCACCTCAACTCTGGTGAAATTATAAGATACGGACCGATCACTCATCACTCACCTGCTTATGTGACGACACATGTCACTAGTAACCAGTTAGTATACGGAGCATGCCGCAAACTCATGCCATGAGGATGATAACAAGATAGCATTGATATGTAAATAGAGGTTCGTTACGTCCTGAGGAACTGTGACGTAATCGTGTCTATGCAGTTGATAAGGAAAAGGACAAATCATATGTACAGTTTTCTGTCATGCTGAGCAACTTTTAGTATATTACTAATATGAGAATGAGACCAGAAATGAAATAGCGGAAAAAAGCTTTTTCATACATATTGGGTATCGTGATTGTTGTATGGGATTTTTTTTTCGCGATATCGGCGTTGCTCCCGTAATGAGCATTTCTTTTATTTTCCATTTTCATAATTATGAATTTATGAATCAATTTTGGGTTATTTCTACTCAGAATCACTAGTTCTTTAGGTCCTAATGGAAAAAATGTCCCATGGATGTTACCATTACACTTTGTATGGCGGTAACAAAGGAGGTAACCCGGAAAATGCATGGCTTTTTTTTTTAATTACTCACATACTTAATATTTCCCAAAGTGCAAAACGGTATGGCTTAATAATCACCAAATTTTAAAACAGACGTCTACCCATTTCTTCCAAAATCCCATCATCAGACCCCTACTTGGTGCCCTCGGTGTATACCCGATTGATAAAAGAAATTCAAATTTGTTCACGATTCTCGGAGATGTCGACTTGTCGAGTAACATACATAGGTACATACAAAAAATGAAAAATTCCGATTCGAATTGAGAACCTTCTCGTTTTTTGAAGTGGTTAGTAAAAGTCAACGAATTTAGAACCTCTTACTTTTTATAATTCGTTTAAAATGATCATCCTATTCAGTTTTTTGTTAATAAGACTCCTAATTCTTACAATCAACCTACGTCTATTAGACCTTACGCATCTAAAACGGCGACGGGATCCATACATTTCTTGAGACATGTGACGTTTCGATTGCTAGTTGTACGTTGTATGTAAAGTTTACTAAAACGTCACAGTGGCCACGCTGATGCCATGTGTTTGTTGGACTATCACGTAATATTCATATGAAGTAACACCCATACTCTTATAGACACAGACATATTTAAGTTAGATCTGTACTATTTATATACAATATATACATAAATAATATTATTCAAATTTTTATATTCACATTTATTTATTTTGCTTTTGTGCAAAAGTTAAATAAATAAATAAATCACGACTAGCGACATACAGTTAAAGGCAAAATAAGGTATATATAAAAATGCTCAAAAATAAGTAACCGCATCCAAAATTGCGGTTAGACACATTAAGTCAAAATTACAGTCTATTTTCGAACCAGTTCAGTTAGGTTTTGGCACGAAAGGTGGGTGCGAAGCAGCCGTCCATGCTTTACGCACCTATCTTTCACACGATGATTGTGAAATTGTAGTCAAAATTGATGTAAAAAACGCCTTTAATTCGGTAAATAGGGACACTTTGCTGGCAGAAGTAAAGGAACAAATTCCCGAACTCTATAACTACCTTCATATCTGCTATGCAGATCCATCTAAATTACTATACAAGTCACACCAATTATCATCTGAGGTGGGATGTCAGCAAGGTGACCCCCTTGGGCCAGCAATTTTCAGTTTAGCCATAAATCACATAATACAAAAAATTAAATCAAAATTTAATGTCTGGTATCTAGACGATGGGACCCTAAGAGGTGACGTGGATACCGTACTGTCCGATTTGTCTCTTATCAAAACTAATTTTGAAAATATTGGTTTAGAACTAAATTATAGTAAATGCGAACTCTTTATTCAAAAGACTTCCTATAGTTTGACTGTTTTAAAATCCAAATTTGATTGTCTGACTCCTGGTATAAAAATAGTAGACAAATATTCACTTTGTCTCCTGGGTTCTCCTATTTTTGAAGAATCCTTTCCCGATTATATTTCTAACTCGATTTCTAAATTCCAAAATCACGCAAATCGTCTACTCGAAATTAGCCCTCATTATGCTCTTGCGATTCTTAAGTTTTGTCTTTTTGTCCCTAAATTGACATACGTGCTCCGTTGCTGTCCGTTCTGGAAAAATATTAATTTATTAACACCTTTAGACGACTTAATCAAAATTACCATAGAAAAAATTCTAAATATTCAGCTAACGGAGCGTTCCTGGTCCCAAGCATCCCTCCCTATTCGGTATGGGGGTTTAGGGATACGAAAAATTTCATGTGTGGCTTCTCCTGCATTTTTGGCATCCGTCCACAGCACGTCTGATCTCACAGGAAAGATCCTAAGGGCTCTGCCTATTAACTGTGAGACTGCGGGTTTGGAGGACGCCAAAAATGCATTCAAAATTGCTTGCCCTTCTAAAAATTTTCCTGACAACCTAAAATCGCAAAGGAGCTGGGACAATGTGTATTGTGATCTAACATACAATTCTCTTCTAAACAGCTCTGCAGGTCCGGATCGCGCGAGACTTTTGGCGGTCGGAACCCGGGAAGCTGGTTACTGGCTGCATGCCCATCCTTCGGCTAGTACTGGTACTTTCCTGGATCCGGCCTCTCTTAGGCTCGCAACCGGCCTGAGACTCGGGGCCGCGGTATGTACCCCTCACTTATGCTGTTGTGGCACAGACGTGGACCGACTGGGACACCACGGACTAAGTTGTCAAAAAAGCGCAGGCCGTATTTCCAGACATGCGACGCTTAACGACATAATTCGCAGGTCTCTTGCCACGATCAACGTACCTGCTCTTCTTGAGCCTACTGGTATTATTAGGGATGATGGTAAGAGACCTGATGGTGTGTCTTTGGTTCCTTGGAGCTTGGGACGGATGTTGGTATGGGATGCTACTTGCATAGATACCCTGGCATCGTCCCATCTTCAACGAACTACGTTTAAGGCAGCCGCTGCGGCTGAAAATGCCGAATTTTTAAAACGTAATAAATATAAGGGCCTCGGCAAAGAGTACGATTTTGTACCGTTTGGCGTAGAAACTTTAGGTTCTTGGGGCCCCAGCGCACGCAAATTGTTTGCTGAGATCGCGAAACGTCTGGTTGATGTAACTAAAGACCGAAGAGCTGGCGACTTCCTCGCACAACGCATCAGTATTGCGATACAGCGAGGAAATGCCGCCAGCATCCTCGGTACAATGCCACAAGGGCCAATCTTAGATATAGGTTAGGTTAAGTAGATTAGTTAGATTTAATCTATGTACATAAATTGTAGTTTTGAAAATAAATATAAAGAATTAGTTCCTTTGCACTTTATTCCTATGTAATATCTTGAGAGGATTTTTTCGATACATTATTTTGCACTTCATTGTACGTATTTTTATTGCACCATCTGTTTAAGCATGTATGTCTGTGTGATCGGCCTTTGGTCGAGGCAACACACTAGGTCAGGTGTGTTTGTTTACGGTACTAACGTAATTAGGCGATGTTTACGGAACATAGACACAGAGCCAAATGTTGTACTAAGTGTAAATGGCCCGTTATTGCTATCCGTCTTTGCTTTGTCTAATACGTAATTAGCTTTATTCGTCTATTTAACTTGTAACTTTATTATCTTATTACTTATTAGATATGCCTATAATTTTCTATCTCCAAAAATGTTGTCTATTTTTTTAATGCGTTAAATTAGAAAATCACTTCGAGAAACTTTGAGTGTGATGAAGTAACTTTGATTTACAATATAACATGGGTATTCAAATTCCAAAAGCACATGCATTGTTCATCATCTTTCTTATGATGTATAAATATATAGGGACTAACTCTGAGCAATTCTAAAAAAGTTTCTATATTTTAATCACGACTTCGATACTGATAAAAATTGGTAGGCTGGTAGAGTCAACGATGCTGAGCAACATTCTGGGACATTTTGGGATATGTGGTGGTATCCCAAAATGTCCCAGATTTTTTTATGTAAGTTTCATTTTTTGTTACCAAAGACCTATACATTTTTGGTAACGAGAATGAAATGTTTCATACAATTTTTTTGGGAATTGTGGTGGATCTTGCTCAGCATTTTTATCAATATCGAAGACGTGATAAGATAAGATAAGATGTCTTTTTGTGATCTAAATGTACAAACTGTTTGAGAAATGCTTCAACTAAGAGTTTGTTTGTGACGAAAAGATCATAGCTAAGAGCTAACAGAATATCTTCTATTTTTATACTAAATACCCTGTATAATGCTAGGTGGAGTAACCGATGAATACCTGGCCTGAGCAACGAGGAGACCTATTTTATCCCCTTTACCTGCCTACAACCTGCTGCTCTTTTATATCTGTGTCATGTATTTGTGGCCACTCTCATGGTTCACCGAATAAGATAGCGTCGGATATTTCGCGCGGTTTATTGTGTACTAGCGACCCGCCCCGGCGTACTATACCTACATAAAAACCTTTCTCTTGAATTATTCTACCTATTAAAAAAAATCTCGTCAAAATCCGTTGCGTAGTTTTAAAGATTTAAGCGTACAAAGGGACATAGGGACAGAAAAAGTGACTTTATTTTATACTATGTAGTGAAGATGCTAAATAAATATCATCGGACAATCTTACATAAATTAACCTATAGTACTAGACTTACCTTATAAAGGGTGTAATCGTTAAGTGTGACCAGGCCATAATTCCGTAAATATAACAGATATCAGAAAACTTCCAACTAATATCGAAAGTGCGTTACCCAACGAGTAAAATTGCATTAATATTTTTTTCTAAATAGATGGAGTAATATTAAAAATACTAAGTTAAAACTCTCCCATACATTTAGTATGACGACTAGCTTTAAAAAATGTCGGGTGTCATAACAAATAAAACTGTTCGAGATTCGTTATTTGTTCGAATACATTGTAATAAAATAATAATACTACCGTTTATGAAATAATTAACCTAACATTTATTCTTAAATAAAAAAATATTCGTATTAAACTACTCTTTGAATGAACGGTTACGTACTAAATGTATGGAAGGCTTTGAAGTTAATATTTGAGATATTTCTGATATTATTTCAAAAAAGTTATTAGTGTTATTTTACTCGCTGGGTAACGTACTTTCGATATCAGTTAGAAGTTTTCTGGTATGGACTTATGGGTACTAATCGGGCGATAGATACATACAAATACTCAACTACATAAAAAAACGACCACTATAAGCGTGGCACTATAAGCTTTTGAGAAAGCTTGTACTAACTTCTGATACAAGTGGAAGTCTCTTTTTAACACTATAAATTAAATAAGGACTTCCGCTTGAATTATAAGTTACAAGCTATTGAGAAATAGGCTCATGACCAAATCAAAAATATTTGTGATAAACGCACAAATCCCCCGTCGAACCTCGAACCCGAATCTCCAGCTGCGTAGGCAGGCTCACTACCAACTAGGCTACGGAAGCCGTCAAAAGTTTAGTGATATTTATGTAAGAATTCTTATACAAATTCGATAGATTAACATTAGCAAATGTCGAGAGGTAATTCTTGTTTACCGTTCACCTTTCTCCAAAGCTTGGGTTCAATATTAATGTTGTTTTGATTAAAACTTATTGGGCATTCGAATAAATGGGAGTTTTGCTTAGGCGGTACATAAAAAGAGTAATAAAATTCAGAGGCGGATTTACCTAACAGAAGTAGCCGTAACATGAGTTGGCAGGTAAAGGATGCATTAGGTTTAACTCGATATAAAGTATTATATCGCGCTGGCACAGACTGATGACTTGCAAAGTAATGGTACGGCTACAGAAGTAGCATACAGGGTAAGTTGTGGATCAATGAAACAACTAAATTTCAAACCATTGTATCTCTGGTGTTTTTGCAGTTACGAGTGAGATATTGTGTTCGAAGATAAATAATTTAGTTGGCTATCGAATCACATTCTTGGTTTCTACTTATTTTCAATAGTATATGTGTTCTGCAACTTTAAACAAAAAATGAGATTTGTTTCATTGTGTCCTCGTGCATGTATTCAATGAAACACCAGATTTTTTACATTGAAACAGATGTAATAAATCCAATGAACTGTGAAACAGACTTAACCAACATTGGAACTGTGTTCATCACATCAGCCGAAAGACGTCCACTGCTGAACATAGGCCTCCCCCAAAGATTGCCACAATGACCGGTCCTGCGCCACCCGCATCCAGTGGACTCCTGCGACCTTCACCAGGTCATCGGTCCACCTTGTGGGGGGCCTACCCACGCTACGTCTTCCGGTACGTGGCCGCCACTCAAGAACCTTCCCGCCCCAACGGCCATCGGTTCTACGCGCAATGTGCCCCGCCCACTGCCACTTGAGTTTAGCGATTCGGAGAGCTATTTCGGTTACTTTGGTTCTGCTGCGGATGGTCTCATTTTTAATCCGATCACGCAGAGAGACTCCTAGCATAGCCCTCTCCATTGCCCTTTGGGTGACTTTGAGCCTTCTTATGAGGCCCATTGTAAGCGGCCACGTTTCAGTACCGTATGTCATCACTGGCAACACACACTGATTAAAGACTTTCGTCTTCAAACACTGCGGAATATTGGACGAAAATATGTGTCGTAGCTTCCCGAACGCTGCCCAACCGAGTCGGATTCGACGATTGACCTCTTTCTCGAAGTTGGACCTACCTAACTGGATAGTTTGTCCTAGGTATATATATTCGTCTACAACTTCGAGTGTAAAGTCTCCGATTATTACGGGAGTTGGTGCTACATGGGAATTTGACATGATTTTCGTCTTATCCATGTTCATCCTAAGACCAACTCGCTCGGAGGCTTTACTGAGGTCAACGAGCATAGTACTCAAGTCCTCCAAGGTCTCAGCCAAGACTACTATATCGTCAGCGAATCGAAGGTGAGTGAGGTACTCGCCGTTTATGTTGATGCCCAGCCTTCTCCAGTCCAGAGTCTTAAAGACATCCTCCAGTGCAGCGGTAAACAGCTTAGGCGAGATGACATCTCCTTGCCTAACTCCCCGCTGCAGCAGAATAGGCTTCGAGCTCTGGTCTTGGAGTCGGACTGACATTGTGGCGCTCTCGTACAAACACTTCAACACCTCGATATAGCGGTAGTCGACTTGGCACCGTTGGAGAGACTGTAGTACTGCCCATGTTTCGATCGAATCGAAGGCTTTCTCGTAGTCCACAAACGCTAAACAGAGAGGCAGGTTATATTCTTCGGTCTTCTGTATAACCTGGCGAAGCGTATGGATGTGGTCTACGGTACTAAAGCCTCTTCGGAAACCGGCTTGTTCGGGAGGCTGGAAGTCATCAAGCCTGCGTGCAAGACGATTCGTAATGACTCTTGAAAACAGCTTATAGACATGGCTCAGAAGTGAGATGGGTCGGTAGTTCTTCAATAAAGCGTTGTCACCTTTTTTGAAGAACAGTACCACCACACCTCTGTTCCATGCCTTTGGCGTTCTCCCTTCCAGTAAGACGGAATTGAACAACTTCTGAAGGGCCGTAAGGATCGGTTTACCACCCGCCTTCAGAAGCTCAGCTGTAATTCCGTCCTCCCCAGGCGCCTTGTTATTTTTGAGCTGTTCAAGAGCCATTCTAATCTCGCACAGGCTGATGTCCGGGATGTCTTCTGTATAGTGTCGGGTCAGTCTAGCTCTGAGGTCTTCCGCTAGATCAACTTCGGGTCTGCTAGTTGACGTGTACAGCTGTCCATAAAAACCCTCTATCTCACTCAGCAGCTCAGATCTGGATGTGACGATTCTACCATCCTCAGTCTTTAATTTGGCGAGCTGGCTTTGCCCAACAGACAGATCCCTTGCAAAAACTTTAGAGCCCTTGTTCCGCTCGATGGCTTCTTCTATGCACTTGGTACGGAATTGGCGCATATCGCGTTTGAGGGACTTAGAGATCTGTCTGTTGAGCTGCCGGTATAAAGTCGCATCAACTGAGGATTGTAGAACCAGTTCACTCCTTTTTTCCATTAGTTTCTGAGTGGAGTCTGAGAGCTTTCTGGTCTTATTTGTCCGTTGGGCCTTAAAAAACTTAGACCCAGCGCTATGGACAGCTTCCACAAACCCGTCGTTGAATACGTCCACATCATCGCCTAGGCAATCGAAACGGTTTTGGAGTTCCAGCTGAAAGCTCTCGGGGTTTTGGAGATGCAGTGCAGGACGGAGCGTAGACTTCATCAGTCGCGAGCGTTCTAGCTTAGGACATATATTTAACGTGCCTCTTACCAGGCGGTGATCGCTTCCGGTTTTAACCGTACTGATCACAGAAACATCGTTGAATATATGTCTCTTCGTCGACATGATGAAGTCGATCTCGTTTTTAGTTACACCGTCGGGACTCATCCAAGTCCATTTTCTGTGCTCGCGTTTCTTAAAGAAGGAGTTCATCATGTAGAGTCCCTCCTTCTCCAAGAAACCAGCCAGCAGATGGCCCCGGTGGTTCCGACGTCCAACCCCAAATTGCCCCACCCTCAGCTCGTCACCATCTCTCTTGCCCAGTTTCGCGTTGAAGTCCCCCATAACAACGGTGAAGTAGGTTCTGGAGCTATGCATGGCTTTTGAGATATCATCATACATAGCCTCCACCTCGTCGTCGGAGTGTGTCGAAGTCGGCGCGTACACCTGTATGACCTTCAGCGAGTATCTCTCAGATACTCTGAGTATAAGGTACGCCACCCTAGCCGACACACTCTCGATCTTCACCACGTTGTTTACGAGGGACTTGTGGACGATGAACCCGACACCTCCCTGGGACTGTTGGTCGCCCTCCCGGAAATAGAGCAAGTTGCCGGACTTTAGGATTATCGTATCCTCGCCCTCTCTTCGGACTTCTGACAATCCCACAATGTCCCAACGCAACTTGCTCAATCCTTCCTCCAGTTCCACTAACTTTTCGTCGGTCCGCAGTGTACGTGTGTTGTACGTTGCCAGGGCCAGAGGTCGTCGGTGGTGGTAGCCGGATCTTTGCCGGAGATTCTTAGCACCCCTGACCCCGCTAGCACCCTGGCCGCTACCATAACCAGGGCACCGGGGGTCGCCGGAACCTCGGGGCCGCGGCCTTGTTTGTATCATCATGGGGGGTAATTGCCATAATCGCCACGCTTGGCATGCGGGTTGGCGATCGCAGTGTCTCCACCGCACTTTAGGGATGCTGCTGCCCATCCCCCGGTGGTCTTGGTCGTAGTTTTCAGACATACCCGGGTCAAGTGTATGATCAGTAACACTTCAGTCCCTTAGTCGACTCCTACGACACCCACGGGAAGAGTTGGGGTGGTGACAAATGTATTCTTACTGCCGTCACCACACGGCACCACCGGAACTGTGTTATATGTAACATATATATAAGAACGCTTGCAATGAATACAAAATAAAGGAAAGTTAATAATAACGGTAGGCTTGAGTAGGTTTAGTTTAGTAGGAATTAGGAATACAATTTGATAAATGATTAACCCTAAGATCACTGAAAGATATATGAAACCGAAAGACTGTTTCATTGTATACAACCCAAGTTTCTTTGTAACTTAACAATGTCGTCCATAACTGCGACAAATTGCAAAAAAAGTTATGTTTTATGTGTCCTCGTAGTATGACTGCAACCCAGGCGAACGCAGGAGGGTCCTGGGCATCTCCACGATAGATATCATATACTTTGTGACAACATACATATCATGTTGTTTTATTGTGTACGTATGTTTTATTGTTAAACATATTACTTAAACTATTGCCATCAATGAAACATTCAACTTTTTAAACTGTCCTATTTCAGCCAATTTGAAAATAAAAAATCGTATATTTTGCCATAAAATAGACTAATAGTCATAATTCTTAATGGCGTGTAAAAAAGTGGCTCTAGTTCTGAAAATTGCGTATATATATTTAAAATGTTTTTGAAAAAAAACCGGCCAAGTGCGAGTCGGACTCGCGCGCAAAGGGTTCCGTACCATTATCAATTTATTATTAAAAAAATACAGTTAAATCAACCTACCTCAAAAACTATAGGAGATAATTTAATCAAACCAAAAATCGTTGAAAGAGTTTATTAATGTGCATAACATATATTTTTTTCAGAATTTTATATCGCGTAGTTTAAAAAATAGAGGGGGGGGGGGGACATTTTTCAGACTTTGAGAGCTGATATCTCGAAAACGATTTGCTTAAATAAAAATATGATGTATAAACCTTCATATCATTTTCAAAGACCTTTCTATTAATACCCCACACGCTTATGTAAAACTAAAAAAAAAAATTCTATCCCTCAGTTACATGTATGGAGGGCCCCCACCCCAATGGGTTTTTTTACAATTTAGTATCATAATCCTGTAGCGGTTCATACAACACATATTCTCACCAAATTTAGTTACTGTAGCATTTATAGTTTCCGAGTAAATCGGCTGTGACAGACGGACAGACGGACAGACGGACAGACGGACAGACGGACATGACGAATCTATAAGGGTTCCGTTTTTGCCATTTTGGCTACGGAACCCTAAAAAGTGTAATGTTTCAATGTGTACTAATAAATAGTGTTCAGTGAAACACCGTGAGCTGTTTCATTGTAAGCAAAAAATATCACGGGTAACCAACATTGAAACAGAGTTACATAAACAGTAGCCAAATAGATTATTAAATATTATGTGGTCGTTCGTAATAAAACATACTGATTCTTGGGAAGATTAATTTATTAACAAATCTTTATGACATTTGGCGCATTCAGCAACCGAAAAATGTTATGTTTTAATGAAAACAATCACATATTAACACAATATGTAGGAACAGAATGTTTTAAAAATATGTTTTATTACCACTACCACATTACTACGCATATAATTTTACGAAATATTTAATATATATTTTTATAATATATAATATAATTATACTAGTCAACAAAAAATATTAAAAATGTACTACTTAGACTCCCTCGTACCACTCGGGGTTAGCCACATAACCAGGTATTTACCAGCAGGAGCTAAAGTGATCATTTTATTGTAAATATAAAATTTGTCACTCTAGCTACTGGTCAGTATTTAACCCTAGATTTTACAAGTGGGCCTTAATAGGTTGATAATGAGGTGCTAAACATGAAACATGTTTGAATGAACAGTCTCATAGAATAGTAACCTTTTGCAATTTCACATTCGGTATACAATAAAACTATACAGTACATAACGAAACAAGGACCTGTTTCATTGTACATTACATAAAAATGTTTCATTGTGAGACACCAGGGTATTATTTTAAATTAAATAAAAAAACGAGGCTAAAATTTGAACTAATTTAAAAAGTATTTAGCTTAAGATAAACTTGAATATATATACAATACGACAAAAATATAAATACTGCCAAACTATTCTCTGTATTCTTGCAAAAAATTACGAAATGTAAATAAAAATTGTTACTTTTCCTGGTTCAATTCGCTTTGAAGCATGTAGCGACGTGCTCCTTCTGCGATCGTCGCTCGCACCCCGGGGAGTTGTGGAGGGTCCCTAAGCTCGTCCTTGTTTGATGGACGGGGCTAGCCATTAAGGTCAGGTTTCCGAGATATCGCAAAGTTTCATTGTGTCCGTTTGTGTCAATGTTCCACAACTAACCCTATATACCTACACCAGCTGTTTAATCCGGCTCTAAGAATATTGTAGAAATTGATATTGGGTGTAAATAGAAATAAGCTTAATAGACTAAGTATTGAGTCTCAAATTCTGCTTAGGGAAGTAAAAGAAGGTTGAAACTCGAAATTTTTGATGCAGGGTAGCCTGTAAGACTAACCCCACAAAAACGCAGAACCCTTTCCTGAATACCTTAAACGGATTACCATAATTGAAACAATCCTTAAGTATGTATAATAATTAAGAGAATTCTACACACCCATTCTATATAATCCTACATACTCTACACCGTAAAAATCTAACTTTCAAAGGGATTTCCGATGACTGGTGTGTTTCTATTATATGAATTGGTATATCTATAGATATCGTCCATCAAGGCATATTCTATTCACCAACTCTTAATATTGAATAAGTTAGTAATCTCCGTTTCTCCCTGTTTAGCAGGGTTAAGCAAACAAAGCTGTTATTGTTACAATTTATGAAACTTCTCTCCGGGTTGCCGTCTCCACCTCCCGCTCATTATTCCATTCTTGAATACGAATTGAGGCTTAATATTATGCTCGGTAGAGACTCTCGTGAGGTGCCTTGAGGTGAAGTTTGAGGTCTAAAACAGCGGCGCTAAGTCACCGATACTAAAGAAAATTACTAGAACATGAGAAATTACTGGGGACTAGCAATGTATAAGTTGCAGAACATTTTCAAAATTGTGGGAATTCCCGAGAATTTTCGTGAGAATTTAAGAGTAAGTTCTCATTGAGAATGTTTCCATGAGAACTTATAAAAAAGTGTTATGAAGCACATTGTATTTCACAATTGAGTCAACAAGGCATAAAATGTGCCTTAAGAGGCATTTATATACAACGGTTTTGGCATGATTAGATTGCTAGTAAAATTTTAATTTCCGAGAACATTCTCTATAGAAGTTTCGCAACTTAAGAAACTTCTCTTCGGACATTGCTAATGGGGACTAGAAATGTATTTTAGTAAACCAAAAATTATACAAAAATTGCGTTTACTGATCGTTGGACCTTACACTACTGCTGTTATTTAACCGCTCGATAGTGGCAGAAAAAGTATCAAAAATCCTCATAGAGAAATGAGGCGAGCAGACACGAGTGCTCCTTAAGGTGTATTCAGACCAAACGAGCATTCGCTATTCTATCCCCCACTCTTCGAAATCAACGAATCACGTTTTGTGTAATGATCGAATTTCGTAGAGTGGGGTCTCATTTGGTCTGAATGCACCTTTACACACTCTCGCACTCACACCCCCAGGGTCGCGTTTTATAATAGTATTTTATACAATCGTGTTATAATAGAGAGTTTTTCAGTCGAGTACCGTGTTTAGGCCACGAAGCTTGCTGAGTGGCCTAAGTAAGGTACGAGATTGAAAAACTTGATTATAACACGATTGTATACAATACTTTTTCTACGAGATAAAAAAGTAACAAAAAAAAATTATGTGCATAAGAATTATAAATATTGTAAGTAGGCACTAGGCACCATTATTTCTACCTCTAGTATCAGATTTCCTTTACACAAGATAATAAAATTGGAAAAAAAATGTCTGTAGTGGGTTACTCATAAACAAATGCAATACTGATTTGACTAGTAAAAAAATCATAAACACTTCATCAAATAATTGATTGAAAATAAATTTATTGAAATAATAATATAAGCAATTACTCTTTATGATAATGGATGTGAAGGTTTTGGATATTATTTCTTGTTATAATCATAGGGGCATTTTGTTTAAGAATTTGAGATAGATTAATTTCCTTAGTTGCTGAAGAGGTGGGTGCTTGAGAAACTTGAGACAAAATATTGTCATTGTTCACTGGAGTAAAAGTCGGACTTGGTGGAGGCTGGACATCCATGGGTTGGGCTTGAGTATTCTCTATGGAGTTTAATATGGTTTTTGAAACTTTTAAACAACACTCAATAGCGTTGTTGTGTCAGCAGAGAATTGCCTAGCAACCAACTCAACCAAGTGTCTCTGATTGGCTGATAACGTGACAGATAAAAAAAAATGTGTGTTCAGATGCAGAAAAATTTGCCAAGTATCGCAAATTAGTATATAATATGTATGAAGTTCTATTTTTGAAATTATTATAGTTGTCTACAGAGCATTGTAATGAATATTACAGTTCCCCTTCCCCAACAACTGCTGAAAACACAGCAGTTACAGTTTAGTCCGTGGAGTCCTAATTGACAGATTAAAGTCGAAGAGTAGAAAAAGTTACATTTTACAATTTCGTTGTCTGCCTCTCTAACACACGCACTTATTGGCTAGAAAGAGAAGCAAACAGCAAAATTTTAAATTGTAACTTTATAAAACTCGTCCCTGGAGTAGCCTCCTGGAGAGTCTGTACCGAGCGTTAGAGAGTGGGGTATTTGAACTGGAAGACGGAGTTGTAGCTTTAACTTTACTTATATAATTAAACTGTTTTCAGATTCTATTGAACGTAGCTACAATTTATACAATCGTTTTCTAGTTACATTGACCTCGGTTAACCCTAAAGTAAGTGAAACCTTGTTATTTGTATTTATAAGGTTAAATCTGTGAAGTGTCTTATGGGTGAATCAACTTTTTTTGTCTGTTATTGCCATGGTTACGGACGCCTGAGTCACGCTGGTTTTATGCAAAATATGCTACTTGATTTATGCAAACATGCATATAGTCAATGTTTGTAGATAGCCCATCAAGGAAAGGGTTTATTAACACCAGAAAAATGCATGTTTGCATAGTTTAAGTACCTATCATAATTATGCATAAATCCAGCCTGACTCAGGCGACCGTAACCATGGTTATAACAGACAGAAAAAAATTGATTCACCTCTTAACTGTTAACTGGAAGAGATCCCTTGCAGGGATAAGTTCGCCTTTGTACATTGCTATTATTTTGTTACAATTGTGATTTATATGTTTTGCGTGTACAATAAAGTGTTTACTTACTTACTTACTTACTTAATCAATATGTTTGATAATAAATGTAAAGAATAAATAATCACATGACAATCTCACACAAATCGACCTAGTTCTAGATTAGGAATAGGCTTGAAGTGTGTTGTGGTTACTAAGCAACGAAATAAAATGTAGGTAAGTAATATGTCTAAGCTGGGACTAAGTCGATTAGTGATACTGAAGTACACAAAATACATGACGTGTATTTGTGATAAATATTTACACATAAATGCTCTAGTCGGAAATCAAAGCCAGAACCTCCAGCTTCGTAGAGAGGGTCACTATTACCAACTAGGCTACGAAGGTTGACATTGTTTATTATTATTTATCTTTATTTTATTTTCTACTTAGATTAGATAGGTGCTTCATAAATACATTACAACAAAAAAACACAAATATGAAATATAAACACTTTATAAATAAGCTAGTCTAGGGTGCCGCCTGCAACGGAACAGGCTCAAGATGCCGGTGGTTAAGGTCACAGAGAGAGGAACCGACGGACTATCCGCGCCGTGTCCAGGATTACTGCCTTCTGCATCTGACCCTTTATCCAGCCATCTAGCGACAGCCTCTTAAGGACTGGTCGAGACTCCTCACTATTAAACCGTACGCTGTAATTAACAACTATCGGGACAATGACCTTCACATGACATTGCCCTCTAAGTAATTAAAATGCAGCAAGTTTACGAGGTCCATGCTTCCACGTACAGTATATCGCTGCTACCCAAAAGATCGTATTTTTCAACATAATCGTAATCACATAAGACGTTTTGAGTTTGAATTGAGTATGTTTCTTTGGGTGACTCATGTGAAGAAGTAAACAAAAGTTGAGGATAACTTGCGCAAATATTCAGGTCAAAAGTCTTGCATACATTGGTACTAAAGTAGAAAAAATGTGTCATTGATTGTTAGAGTGGGAAAACAACTGTTTTTGTTTGTCTCATTGCTTTTTTTCTTTTTTATGACCCAATATATCCCCGGCACCTAAGTAAAACCTATAATGAAATGACGCTACGAAGCACTGCAATGCATCGTAGAAAAGTTACCAGAATTGAGTACCATTTACTCATGGAATGTTCTTTGCACTTTTGTGGCGCAAGTCTTAGGGTCAAATTGTATGGCACTGGATCATTTTAATAGGTACATATACAGACGCCGGCTAAAACATATAATGAATTGATTGTCAACTGTAAATATTTACTTAAAAACCATTGAGGCATTGAGTATGTATAAACTGTTGTTCTTGAAACTTCAATATAAATTTTTCCATAATAATTCCCAGTATTTTCTGTAACTTGTACTTTGGTTAGTACAACAGGTCTTTATGCGTTTATAAATCTGCGCAGGTATCTATAATATAATAATAATAGTATGATAGGGCAAGATCAAGAGGGAGATTAAATAGGTAGGTATATTTCTTGACTTTACATGTATTCATTAAAGTATCAGTGTTGATACTACGTTAAAATACAAAGGTTTTCAATCCTTGAGCAATTTGTCAAATTTGTCTTGTCTGTAGGTTCGGTCCAGATGCCTCTGTGTTAACGCCACATCTCGACATAGAAGTTTCTGGAGCGAAACAAGCGTGAATTGGGACACCAGGGCTTAACAGGGCACCGACTTATTCAATTGTGTCCATTCGAATGACAAGGAACTTTCGAGCGATTTATTAGCAAAAGCTGGAGCAGCATTCGAAATTCAAAGAGATTCATTCTCAAATGCATTGGGAGCGTCAGTAGGTATATAAATAGATTTATGTATATGAAAAATAATGACGTTTCTTTCAATTTCTGTTTTTTAGGGTTCCGTAGCCAAAATGGCAAAAACGGAACCCTTATAGATTCGTCATGTCCGTCTGTCCGTCTGTCCGTCTGTCACAGCCGATTTACTCGGAAACTATAAATGCTACAGTAACGAAATTTGGTGAGAATATGTGTTGTATAAACCGCTACAGGATTATGATACTAAATTGTAAAAAAAACCATTGGGGTGGGGGCCCTCCATACATGTAACTGAGGGATAGAATTTTTTTTTTAGTTTTAGATAAGCGTGTGGGGTATTAATAGAAAGGTCTTTGAAAATGATATGAAGGTTTATACATCACATTTTTATTTAAGCAAATCGTTTTCGAGATATCAGCTCTCAAAGTCTGAAAGATGTGTCCCCCTCTATTGTTTAAACTACGCGATATAAAATTCTGAAAAAAATATATGTTATGCACATTAATAAACTCTATCAACGATTTTTGGTTTGATTAAATTATCTCCTATAGTTTTTGAGGTAGGTTGATTTAACTGTATTTTTTTAATAATAAATTGATAATGGTACGGAACCCTTTGCGCGCGAGTCCGACTCGCACTTGGCCGGTTTTTTGTTTTCAACCGCCGAAAAACGGAGAAGGCTCTCCAAGGTGATGCGTATTTATTTCATGTATGACCACCAACATTACTAAAAACTTTTTGCGGTGTATCATAAAGCCGGGTTACTTTTTCCAAAAAAATGCTACGTTATACTTCTCATTCGATTTAATTGAAATACAACAACTATGCATGAATTAATAAATTAGAAATAGGTATAGTTAAGAATGTAATAAAAGAATATACCTTCACCCTTATTTTTTAATAAATTAATATTCTACATTTTTTTGTTTGGTAAATTTTGGGTTAAAGTTATAGTTATTAGTATTTTAAAATATATTTATTTTGAAAACTACAACTTATGTACATAGATTAAATCTAACTAATCTACTTAACCTAACCTATATCTAAGATTGTACCGAGGATGCTGGCGGCATTTCCTCGCTGTATCGCAATACTTTATTATTAGTATTCATGTAAACATTATATATATTATATCTGCGAACATGTTCCACGATATTGTCAAATACGTCAAATGCTATGGAAAGTCAGCCAATGGATGACATTTTTTACAGGACACACCGTAATCTGTAAAAAGTCCTTGAATTTGTTGAATAAGTACCTGATCTTCTGAAAAAATTGTAAATTTAAAAGCATTGAGTCACCCCGATGTCTCCTTCGTTAGGATCACCGACAGATTCTCGAAATGTACGATGTTCGAATTTCTCGGTCGTCAATGGTGGCTCTTAAGCAATAGTGGGCTTTCCCAGCGAGGAATGTTGCAGTAACATCGTGGATCGCTTTACCTTATCGAAACTTTAACAGTGCTCCGATATATGAAGTGTAGTAAAAGAAAATGTATCTACCGTTTATACTTTATGTGTTCAGTTACTGGAGAGTGGCCAGTTACTATTACCCTATGTTTAGATTTTTGTTATGTTTGTTTTATTTTATTTTATTAGTGCGTTACCACGTAAGTGCTTTGGTTTAAGACTGTAAAGTAACGTGTAATTAAATGAATTAAAAAAAAACATTAACTATAAAAGGCGGGATAAGTAGGTATGTATCCTTAACTGATGTTACAATTTTTAATATTCTTGTTCTGGCAATTTTTTACACAAGTGATTATTTGAGTCCTTAAAACTAAAAAAAAATTGAGTATGTTAATTTTAGCATAACACTTAGTTCGTGGTGTCCCAGTCGGTCCACATCTGTGTCACAACAGCATGCAGCATATTATACGCATATTTTTCTCAATTAATTTTCATTAAGTATAAAATATTGACTTAGGATACACAGATCGTTATTAATGTAATAAAACTATGGAAACGTTTCATGTCGCGTATATTAATTATATCCCGTGCTTTCGTTAAAGTGTTCGAAACGTCGGGTTATAATAAATATACGCGATCCATAGTTTTATTCAAAGTTGTATTAGAAGTTATAACCTATTGTACTACTAGCCCCACTGACGCTACAAAACCGGTTTAAGGTTCTCCGTATCAATGTGACGGTTGATTTTTCCGATCAGGAAAATACGTTATTGTTATGCATTCTCCTACCAGTTTATGGTGGCCCAGTATTTTAATTTTATAAGAATGTTTTTCCCAGCTACGGAAAAGTTAAAAATATGTTCATTTATGCAGGACATTCATAAGTAAGGGTAGGTACAATAAACTTAATGGCGCACCTCATTAAAAAAAAACAATTAAAAATCTAAAGGTGGATTTTTCCTCCGTAGCCTAGTTGGTAGTGACCCTGCCTACGAAGCTGGAGGTTCCGGGTTCGAATCCCGGCGAGGGCATTCTTTGTGTATTTATTTATCACAAATGTTTGTTCCTTGGTCATGGCTGTTTATGTATTTAAGTATCTATATGTATCTATCTATTATATATATCGTCGGCTGGTACCCACATCACAAGCCTTAATTGAGCTTACCGTGGGACTAGGTCGATTTGTGTAAGATGTCCCAAGATATTTATTTATTTATTATTTATTATTTACACCAAACGATGAACGAAAGCGAATGAACACTCGCTCGTTTGGTGTAAAACTGTAAACCCACATTTAGAGGCTGTAGAGGTAACACACAACAGGCGAGTACCTATAATAGGTTGTCTAAAGAAACAGTTACAATTACTTACCTTTTTTAGGGTTCCGTAGCTGAAATGGCAAAAACGGAACCCTTATAGATTCGTCATGTCCCTCTGTCCGTCTCTCACAGCCGATTTACATGACCGTTTTCGAGATATCAGCTCTCAAAGTCTTAAAAAGCGGTATAAAATGTAATAAAAAAATATGTTATACATATTAATACCTAAACTCTTTCAACGGTTTTTGTTTGATTGAATTATCTCTTATAGTTTTTGACATAGAATGATTTAACTGTATTTTTTTAATGATAAATTTATAATGGTACGGAACCCTTCGCGTGCCAGTCCGACTCGCACTTGGCCGGTAGTCGGTAGTGGCCCTGCCAACGAAGCTGGAGTTTCCGTGTCCAAATCCCGGCGAGGGCAGTAAGGTAAACGGCCACTATTACGTGATAGTACGCTATTGCGGTAGTTTTCACTTCCGCGCAAATAATAAGAAATCAGAATATCCTATGTCTAAATTATAAACGGGTAAAAAATCTTCGTTATTTAAGCTTTTTAACAAACGAAATTTCAAAACTATTATACCTACACTTTCCGCGATACGTCACTCGGAACAGTCAGGGTGCCGCGAACAGCTATTTGGTGTGCACGCGCCGAGCGTAGCCGTAAGGTTCGCGCTCTCATTTGTTAAGCTCATAAAACGCCATAGGCCTTTTGATTTGAAATTTCTAGAGTGTTTCTTTGAGTTCTTTAACTATCGATTTGACACAGAAAAAGGTAATATTTAAACATAGAAGTTGCTAAAAATTGCAATTGATTGACTCACGGAATAAGGTGCACCAAATTTTTGGTATGTCCCTTATTTCGTGATACTACCGAAATAAGGGAATTCTTGACTTATTTTAATTGATTGTTTATTAATATAACAACTAAAGTAAATTGTATTGTAGATGAAAAACTAGATACTGTATTTACTTAAGTTTGATTGATTGTATAGGTTTTTTTCACTTGAATTCTCATAAAACGAGTTTAAACCTGACTCAAGTTCACAGTTTTTAGGTAATTTCACATATTACTTACCAGCATAAATTTGGTTATAATTAGGTTTACTTTACTTATTGTTGTGTTTGTTTGTTACATTTAAGATTGTTTATAACTCATCTACGTAATTTATATATTAACTTAAAAAAATAATCGCGGGAATTTCAAAAAGTCAGTATCACGAAATTAGGAACCAGCATTTATTACTTTTCCCTAATTTCGTGATAGTGTAAACTATAGTAGTGGGTAACAAACAGACATGTAAGTATCGTAAATTTACCGATAGAGAGACAGTAGGGTAGACCAAGGAGAATCGGATCACCTGGCGAATCGGATGAAGGTTAAAAATACATATTACTATATTAATGTTTTAAACATTTCTTCAAATTGAGCGCAATTCAGTTGAGCCACATTTCCTCGTAGGGTAGGCCGAGGAGAATCGGATCACCGGGCGAATCGGATCAAGGTCAAAAATACCCATATTAGTGTTTTCACATTTCGTCAAATTGAGCTCAATTAAAATGAGCCACATTTCCTCTCTTTGTCCTCGATCGTTTAGTAAAATATTAGTTATTTATGTGGCTGGCGCATAATAAAAGGCATTAAACACGAGTGTGGTTTTATGAAACGAGCCGTATGCGAGTTTCATAATATGATCACACGAGTGTTTTAATGCCTAATTATGTACAGTCACATACATAACCGTATACTTAATTACTTATGTTCTGATTTTCATTTAAGGTAGACCGAAGCGAATCGGATCAAGGTCCGAAATCTCTACGTATTTTTTTTAAATTAACGATTAAGGACAACGAGAGGAAGTGTTGCTCAACTGAAGTGTGCTATTGAGCACACTTAGTATTTAAAAAAATCTTCGAATTGTTGAAGAATCTTTTAAAATACTAAGGGTGCGTTTTACCAAATTTTGATTCTAAGAATAATGCTTACTCTGGAATAGTAATGTCAAAACTCCATAGTAATTTGTCACTAGTATCTGAGAGTAAGCGCTATTCTTAGAATAAAAGTGTGGTAAACTCGAGCCTTAGAGATTTTGGGCCTTGATCCGATTCGCCCGCTGATCCGATTTACCCCGATCTACCCTAATTAATGTTTATTTCGTTATCAATCAAAGAGAGGTTTTTTGTTTATTGTTTAATGTTCAAGTTTATTGAAGTTTGTTTTTAACCGCCTAAAGAGTATTATGGTATGCAAATCGGTAGATTTTATCTTGTTTAATTATTAAGAAATAAAAACCTTAAGCTGGATCTCATTTAACCACGTTGTTTCATTTACATGATATCCGTATAGTATCTTAACTTAATCAAGTTCGTTAAAAATAACATTTTGTTAAAGAAACAATAGTCATTTACTCTAAATATCAAAATTATCCCTATCACGGAATAGGGGCCGCAAGTTCACGAAATTAGGAGCAGCGCCGAATTTTATCACGGAATAGGCAGCAAATAAGACGTTCACAATTAAATTAATATATAAAAAAGTTTGAGCAAAATCTATAAAATGTATGCATAAACTAACTGTCAAAGAATCAATATAACATATTCAAAAGCTTTTGTAGTGGTATCTTGCTAAGATTTTTATTTAAAAATACACAAAGTCTCGAGACCCTTAACATACCGTAATAGGGGACATTTACCTTATTTGTGAATTTATTTATCACAAATATTCGTTCCTTGGTCATGACTGTCTGTGTATTTAAGTATCTGTATCTATATATTATATATATCGTCGCCTGGTTCCCTCATCACAAGCGGTAAGTGAGCTTACCGTGGCACTAGGTTGATTTGTGAACGATGTCCCAAGATATTTATATTTATTTTAACCCAATGAGGGTTTTTGATACTTTTTCTGCCGCTATGGGGAGGTGAGATGGCAGCACTGAGCCGACCTTATAACGAACTGTCAAAATAAATACGCGCATTTAATTTTCAACATATTTATAGGCTTATTTATTCTGAAAACCATTACTTTAGTCATATTGTTACCTAAAATAAATGAATAAAATAGTTCCAAGTCAATTATCATGAAATTAACAAAGTTATAGTAATTATTTTGAATACCAGTGACTTTGAGCGCCTGTTTTAGAGTTCAATCTTCAGTTCGACGACCATGTATTAGTCGTAATCTATTACAAAATCAATTCTCTTCCAAATAAAATAGAATTTCAATATTTTAGGCCCAGGTGCCTATGAATAGTATGAATCTGACAGTTGTCGAGACCAGGTACGTACGAAGCGCCGCCTGGTGGCAGAAAAATTATCGAAAACCCTCATTAAAAGAATGCATATAGGTTTCATTACATTATATTTTGCAATTGATCCGTATCCGTTACTTGGCAACACATTGTACGGCTACTGCATACAATACTATATTTGGATGTTCATAGCTCGGTAAATACCGTTACAAAGTTGAATCATAGTTATCACAATGATAACCGCATTAGGCATGTGAATCAGACTATTACAGCACAACAAACATTAAGCGCATAACTAACAAGTTGTGTTTATGACCACAAAATTATTATTTAAGTATCGTATGATTTATGACTCATTAAAAGAAACCTTTTAGAAAAACAACTAACGAAGGAGTAGGTAAAGTTCGTTGAAACGCAAAATTACGTACCTATTTAAAGTTTCCCAAATTGAGAATATTTTCACGTTAACTTCTTTGGTAGGTATTGTTCTTCGCTCATTTATTGCTAAGAGCCGTATGGTGACGGCAGTAAGAATACTTTGTCACCACCCCAACTCCTCCTGCGGGTGTCGTAAGAGTCGACTAAGGGATTGAAGTGTCACTGACCATTATTTGATAAAAGATGGATGATGGCAGCGTCATCATAGTGGACACATTACTGCGATCGCCAATCCGCTTGCCCAGCGTGGCGATTATGGGCATTTACCTCCTAAGGCGTCTATACGCGTAGTTAATAGGAGAGGCCTACGTCCAGCAGTGGACTGTCATAGGCTGATGATGGTGATGATGATGATGATGCCTAGTCAGGACCACGTCAGGACGCTTCTACCTAAAGTTGCTGCGTAATGTTCCAGATTGTTCCTGATCGTCCTGTTTTGAGTCAATCATCGCATTATGTGATTACTCGTCGCACGCGGCTGACAAAAACAAGTATATTCAATTAGGCCCTTCAAATGGAACACGTAACGTGTGTCACAGATACAGGTTGTTATTGCGTTGTTTCATTCTGTGCCGTTAACTGAAGAATTCGTTTAGAAACAGTTGGCCTACCATGAATTCCGGGATTTGAAAATTCCAGGCATTTGTCTCTGTCGCACCAATAAAGGCGTCATTAGAGTAACAGAAACAAATCTCCGAAATTTGTGAACGGGGTTTGCGGGTGAGCCGCAGGTACAATCGCTATCAGGGGGCCGTTTCTCGAACGCTTGTAACTTGTGATACAAGTGGAAGTCTCTTTTTAACACTATGAATTAGATAAGGATTTCCGCTTGTATTACAAGTTACAAGCTTTCGAGAAATAGGCCTCAGATATGTAGGAGCAAACGGTGTGACCACAAATCCGAGCAGGCCTCTATTGTCATGGTGTTGGAGTGCATGTTCAGATACTTTTGAGCACCGTGGCTGCTCCGATATATCTGATAGCGATTGGTTGAGTGTACCTACCTATAGTTGCCGATTTAAGAATGTACATTTGACAGTTTTATAACGACGTTAAAACTATCGGAAAAATTGTGAGTTTTACCCTCATTGTATCCTGGCCATTTTTTTCCGCAACTCGACATCAAAGGTGCCTATTTTGCGTGGTCCCAACGCTGGCCCAGTACTTGTTGTACTTTACCCTCATATTAGTAAGAAATGAATCTACAACTGTCAAAAGTTCATTCTTACAAATCGGCAATTATGTATATCACAAAATTTATCTAGTGACCCATGTTCTAGTGGAGCCATGTTTGCTTTGGCTGGAGGTACTCAATCGCGGCCGTCCAAACGGTTTGCTCGGTAAACAGACGTAAACATACGCAAACATACGTAAACACACGCAAACATACACCGGACTAATGGCACCATGTTTGCTCGGCCACGGGCCGGTGCCGAATTACAGTGCCTATTCTCTTTGATGAAAAGAATAATAGAGCTAATCTTCTTTACTGATAAACGCCCTTATTCATAAATGTTTGTTAACAAACCGCTTATGATTGTTTGTCCCTTTCGGTTTTAACAAAAACGAAATTTTTAACTAGTGTCGATTTAAAGCACTCCCTTCGGTCATGCTTTAATTTATCTCCACTCGTTTCTAATTCGTTTTTCGCACTTATATCGTAATGTACTATTAAGTAATTTGTTATTAGGTGTTTACTTCATAGGTAGATTTAGATTAGATACCCATACAAACATCAAGGCTAGAGATAGCGAAGGATAACCCATCATCCATTGACACTGACATGTCATCCTTAAAGCAATTTAAGAATGACACACCAGAACGTTTTCTGTTGCTCTTCCTTAAGGAAAAAGGCTTTACGATACAACAGGAAAATTCCAACGATTTCATTTAGGTACATGTGGGTATGGAGGTACTTTATCTTGATCAGCCGAGGGCGTTCACCCTTAACTCCGAAAACGTGGTTTGGATAGAAGTGAACGAATGAATGAAACATTTATTTCGGGTAACAAAAATTATAGGTGGATCGGAATTGGGCAAAAACTAGCTTGATTACTCCTTCATTACATTTGTATGTGTACTTTGTAATGTAGAATTACATGTAATTTTGTCAGCCTCCGTAGCCTAGTTGGTAGTGGCCCTGCCTACGAAGCTGGAGGTTTCGGGTTCGAATCCCGGCGAGGGCGTTGTTTGTGTATTTATTTATCACAAATATTTGTTCCTTAGTCATGGCTATCTAGTCCTATGTATTTAAGTATATATATATATGCGTTTATTATATACAGGGTGTAAGTCTAATACGGGCGAAGCTCTTAACGGGTGTTAGTTTACGACATAATAAGTACATACATTCAAATAACTTTTACTTAAAATTTGAGCAACAAAATTATCCTTACAAAATAATTCGGCGTGCAATGTAGCGCAACATACGCGAGTTAAACACTCGTTGACAGCTTATTTCAAAAGCAGATGACATAACTGCCATATCAACAATAACAAATGTTCGTACCTACATTGCTGCTCCGATAATCTTAAAAAAATTCTGAGGGGTCATAATTAAGAGTAACTTTAAAAAAACCTTGTAATCCATGATTACATTACACTAATGAATCCCATGCCTGGTTTAATTGATCGCCCGTATTAGATTTACACACTGTATATCGTCGCTTGGTACCCACATCACAAGCCTTAATTGAGCTTACCGTGGGATTAGGTCGATTTGTGTAAGATGTTCCAAGATATTTATTTATTTGTATAATTGACAGAAGTATATAATCAGATTATACCTAATGATTTAAACTTTCACGATTGTCGCTCCTATTTTAAAGACAAACGTCATGCCCGAAACGTCAGGATATAATTAAATGTAAGTTTACGCGATTAATACCCGCGATTAAGATTACTTTTTGGTCATCTCTGGTGGATAGACCGAGTATTTCAATAATAATAATCACATTTTTTTTAAATATGAATACAGATTGTCATAAAAAGTGTCCGATTTATGATTTCGCGACAATGTCTCATATATGTATGGACAGCCAACCATCAACTTTCAAAATAATAAAACTCCCAATAAACAGAGTAATGCATAGGGTCAAGCGGGAACTGAAGTTTTTCATACATCTACTGTGCAATAATTTGATCCGAAAGAAACGTATAGATTCACTTACCCAAACTGACTTACTAGTCCTACTTACTGAAATGAATAGTAGGCCTCTTTACAGCAGGCTTAGCCAAGATGCCTTCTACAATCGTATACGATGAGAATAACAGATTCGCACGAAAACTCACGTGACCATTTCCGTACATAGTTATGGTCACGTCACTTATCGCTTGTCGTATACGATTGCAGAATGGCTTCTTAGCTAGGCCTTCAGGATGCTTAGCCAAGTTGCCAATCGCTAACGCTTAATAGTCGCGTATCGCAGTCTTACCTCTCTGTCACTCTTTCATATTAGTGAGACAAAGACAGTTAGCTGCCTTTCGTTTACGATTGACGTTTAAGCGTTAGCGATTGGCAACTTGTCTAATAGGGTGGATCGCGGTTGTATGAGTTCTTTTTTTTTTATTTCAAACGTAATGGGCTAGTGAAAAGTAGATGCTCTGCTTATTACTTTAAAAGGAAATAACTTATTTTTTAAAATTTCTTAGTTTTATTACTGCCCCAAGCCTGTCAAACATCAACCATATTGTAATCTGTGGGCCACATTTTGGCAAATATAACTATAATTTTGGTGTATCGTTGTAGTCTGCGTCTGATAATAGTTATAAAGACTAGGCTAGAATCGCGGAAAATAATGCCGGTATTTAACACAAAGAGAGATTACAAACTAATGTAAGCGTGCGAAATTTTGACAATTTTCCATGGTATTTTCTAAGATAAAAAGTCATGTTAATTGCAAGAAATGTGTACTACTAGATTATTTGAATCTTTTTTAATAATAAATAGATGATTTGAATATTTTTATTTTCTTTTAATGGCCTTAAACACCGACTTAGATCTGTCTATAATTTTCATATTTTCAGTGGTCTTGGGGCAGTACAAGATGTACGAATATTAAGAATTGACCATAATGTTTTTCATTTACTTTATTATGGAGCATCGATTTAGAACTAGCCCATTTCGAAAATCGAAAAAAAAATTATTCGATCCACCCTATTGTCTAAGCACCCTGAGGATTTAGCCCGCACAAGTATATACAACAGTAATATCTGGCTAACGTTTGTGTATCACAGCTCGCCGACATTACCTAGGACGTCTGTATAATCTAAAACGTTTGTTTGTACTAGACTAGACCTAGAATGGATGGCCTTGTACGTGCAAACAATAAGTTCCAAGAATGACGAAATTATTCTTGACATTAATGCAAAACGCGTTGCGTCATAGTACTTACATAGACTATGTTCCTCGATACCTAACTATTGCCTATATATTATAGGTATATAAGAAGTATGAAGACCATAGTTATTATGTACCTAACTATAACGCTAGTATGTATGTAGTTAGTATCTAGTTAACTAAAGGCTAAATTGGTACGTATTGTCTTTAGATCTTAACCCCAATTGCACTTTTGCATAATTTAGGGCGAACAAACTAATACTGGGTTAAAGTTATAAAATACCGGTTACTTACCATATAACTACACCAATATATGTAATTGTAATATGTGTATGTTTATGTATTTTATTTATAATTTAATATTATAATATACTAGCGACCCGCCCCGACTTCGGCGGGTACTATACCTAGGTACATAAAAACCTTACTCTTGACTTACTCTACCCATCAAAAAAATCTCATCAAAATCCGTTGCGTAGTTTTAAAGATTTAAGCGTACAAAGGGACATAGGGACAGAAAAAGTGACTTTATCCGTACTATGTAGTGTTAAACTTAATTAAATAGTTGTGTATAGTGTCAGTAATGTGCGTAGTGTGTGTAAAATCAAATGATTCTTTATTGAAATTGGGATAGCACGAACTCTTTTGAATGGTCTAAGTTACTCATGAAATTCCGGGATGGTTCCGCTCCTTCCGGTTCTAACCCTACACCACTGACCCCGAGAAGAACCGTATACGTAATTATTATTATTTTCTATTATATTGTTCTATGTTCCCACAACCAAAGTCGCGAATCATCTGTCTTAATCCCTTCCTTGTCAGTTATCTGCGTCAGAGTTTATCCGACAGTCAGGATGTATGACGTAAATGGTTAAAACAATAACAGATTATAATACTACGAGGCGAAAATAGACCGGGGCTATTTTCTCGCGGGCACAATTGTTATAAGTGATTTGTCGGTCAATTGTGAGACAGAAATAATTTTTTTCCTAACTAGTGCGCAAAAGTAAACTTTGCGTGCGTAAATTTCTCTTTTTAAGGCACTTGTTATAAAAAAACTCGTTCGATACACGTGTAAAAACTTCTTTTTAACTCGGGTGATTGTCGGCCTCGTTTCACTCGGACTCCAACTTTCGACCCTCGTCGTAAAAAAAATTTTTTTGCTCTGTTATCGAAATGTACTATTAAGTGTTAGGTATAGTCCATTTCAAATACGAAGGCCCGATGCCACTCCAAAGTTTCGTCATTTAATTGGTCCACTACAAATTGGCACGTGTCGTACACCGATGTATGCAAAAAATATCACGCCACAAAAGGGTCTGGCCAGGTATCTTTTGTAGTCACTGATCCTATTGTTGACGCCTAATGACTTTGTCAAGCGGAATCGGGCCTTCGTATTTGAAATGGACTATTTTGGAAAATACGCCTAAAGAATGGTTAGGGATCTCTTTATTAGGTTTATGAGCTTTTTAAGTTTTACGGACACCCAATTAGCTTGAAATTAAAAAACCTTAGTTTTAGTCAGATTTGTAACGACAATTAAGCACTAATTATGCACAACATTTCTATAAAGACTCGGTTTTGTTAGTTTACAAAAAAGAGGACTTTTTGAAGTCTCGAATCTCTGAAACCTACCGTAATGCATGGTAGATCAACTTGTTTAAATTTATTCATCTTTAAACGTTTTTTAACATATAATGTCAAAAATGTCGGGTTTTTTTTTTATAAATATCAGAAACTAAAAAAAAGGTTCTGTTAATAAAAATCAGAAACTAAAAAAATACCGTAACTTTCGCAGGTTTTCACGTAGGTACTACGCAACTAGCACAACTTTTTTTTGCTTGCAAAATGTGGTTTTTTAGTGCCGTATGGTGTCTAAACAACATACCTACCAAAATGCAGCGATACTACTTGCTTTGCGAGCTTAGGGTAAATGATGTAAACTTTGACCGTACCAAATATAGCTACGTATGTACCCAATTAGTTCGGTTAGTACGATTTAATTTATAATATTTAAAATATATATATGACACTGAAGCATCAAAATAAGTACGCGCGTTTTCGTTAAAATACAATGGTGTCAATATAATTATCAGTACCTAACCTAGACAAGACACACTATACATACGTATGTATAGGTACCGTTCTTATATCTAATGCATCCTGTTCCGTTGTATTTTCACAGAAACATCCAAATTGTTTGTTATTCTCCAATAAAAGCTTTACAAGGTCAGTTCTGACTGCAATAGGTATATTATCGTTTCAAAAAAAAAGCGTGTGTAAAGGATTTTACTACTGTAGCAAGACTTTCTATGACTCTGTTACCGTTTGGAATAAAATAGTAAATTTCGATGCAAGTGCAAAACATTTTTTTTCGATGAGGGTGAAAATTGGAGCTCTAGTGAAACGAGGGCGACGGCGCGAATCAACCGAGTTAAAAAGAAGTTTTTACACGTATATCGAACGACTTTTTTCATAACAAGTGCCTTAAAAAGAGAAATTTACGCTCGCGAAGCGTGCGCAAAGTTTACTTTTCCGCACTAGTTAGGAAAAATTATTTATTTTCAGAAACACACATTGTACAACATATTTGCAGTGACCCTGACACTAAGGCCGAGCCTGTCCTGCCGAGTCTCTTTATTAAAAATTATCAGAAAACAAAAGCAAAACGCATGCGAGAAAAAATAAAACTAGTATATACCAAAAAAGATTGCTTCAGACCAGACATTACTCTCCCTGGACGTTTATTTACCTGTGGTTTCGTCCGTGTCGGGTCTGGCCTACTACCGCGAAAATCGAAATTCGTAACTTTCGAGGATTTTTCTCTGTCACTCAAACGAAGGCGTCATTAGAGTGAGAGAAACAAATCCTCGAAATTTACGAATTTCGTTTTTCGCGGCAGGGCCGCTGCTACCGCGAACTCCAAATTCGTCGATTTCGAAGATTTATTCCTGTCACTCTAAAGAAGGCTTCATTAGAGTGACAGCGAAATCCTCGAAATATGCGGATTTCGAAGTTCGCGGTAGTGCCCATGTTTTGGGACATAATGGACAGCAAATTAGATTTTAACAATTCACACTCTGAACCTACTCTGAGCTAAGGTATAAGGTTATCTTCATTTTTAATGGATCATTATTTACAGTACAGGGATAAGTTCGCCTTTGTTCATGTCTAAATTATTGCTAAAATGTGTATTTTTACCTGTGTTTTGTGTACAATAAAGAATTTACATATACAGGGTGTAAGTCTAATACGGGCGAAACCTTTAACGGGTGTTAGTTTACGACGTAATAAGTACATTCAAATAACTTTTACTTAAAATTCCAACAACAAAATTTTCCATACAAAATAATTCGGCGCGCAATGTAGTTCATACGCGAGTTAAACACTCGTTGACATTGACAGCTAATTTCAAAAGCAGATGACATAACTGCCATATCAAGAATAACAAATGTTCGTACCTACATTGCTGCTCCGATAAATTTAAAAAAAATCTGTGGGGTCATAATTAAGAGTAACTTTAAAAATACCATGTAATCGACGATTACACTAATGAATCCCATGCCTGGCTTAATTGATCGCCCGTATTAGATTTACACACTGTATACATACAGTAAACCTGCAGGCCTAGCCAAGATTCCATTCTGCAATCGTATACGATAAGCGATAAGTCACGTGACCATCATAATGTATGAAAATGATTATGTGACTTTTCGTTGAAATCTGTCATTCTCATACATTTATTAGGCACTTATCGTTTATCGTATACGATTGCAGGCATTTTGGCTTGGTCTGCAGGTACAGTCAAAGTCAAAATGTATATTAAAAATGCTCAAAAATGGGACATATTTGTGTGAAAGTGCAATTTAATTCTGTGTCAATAAGAACGTCGTAACGTATTTAAATTAGAGGATTTTTTCGATACATGTTTTTGCAGTTGACTGTACCTACCGACACGGTTAATTTGGAAGTAGTCATGGGTAATGGACTTAAAATTATATTTACTCTACTGGATTACTACTTACGTAGTTTTGTCGGCCCCGAAGCCTGCAAAGGCCTCAGGTTCGAATCCCGGTGAGGGTATTTGCTTTTACTTTTTATATTTATCACAAAACCATCCACTTAGGAGGCGAATTTTGACTTTCGAGCGTTCGAATTCGTCCACTCAACTTTCAAGAACAATGAAAAATTATTATTTTTATATCAACGACATTTATCAGGCCATTATTAGTAGGTAACTTTGACAATGCGCTCCAAATATTTTACTTTTAGGTGGATTTAGACCAAACGAGCGAATGCTCATTCTATACCCCACTCTACGAAATTCGTTCCTTAAAGTGCATGCAGATCAAAAGAGCATTCGCTGTTCTATCCCCCTACTCTACGAAATTCGATCGTTACACGAAACGTGATTCGTTGATTTCGTAGAGTGGGGGATAGAACAGCGAATGCTCTTTTGGTCTGCATGCACCTTTACCCAAAACGTGATTCGTCGAGATTCGTTGATTTCGTAGAGTGGGGGATAAAATGAGCATTCGCTCGTTTGATCTAAATCGACCTTTTGAATGTTGATTACTTCTTTCGAGCGCTCGAAACTCAAAAATCCCCAACAACAAATTATGACGGAAAATCGAGATCGTTTAACTCAATATACGCATCTTTCTTGTAATAAACAATAATTTCCATAATATCATTCATAGAACGGATTATACGAACCAATGACCTGAAAACCGGCGATCAATGATACGACCCATTGACCAAATTTTATGTGACACTCCTACGCAATGGTTTTTCGAATAACATCAAATTTACCCCACGCTGAAGCCGATAAACACGTGCCGAAGTAATATACAGTACTAAATAGACTATTGTAGAGTACTGTACGAGTGTACAACGCAGGGACTGGATACCGGTATTTATTCCATGTAAAAGAACGATTCTTTTTCGTTTTGCGGTATAGGTATATATTCTTTGTTAATGGAGTAATTTCAAAATATTGAGTAGGTACTACATAAAGAGTATAAAACATTTTAAAATATTGAACTATTTTGGATCCTTGCTTCTTTATTTCCAAAACTGTACACTTTATGTACTTACTTACTTACTCCTCTGGCGCAGCGACCCAAAGTGTGTCTTGACCTCCAATACGAGAGAACGCCACTGATCACGGTCTTGAGCGACATTTTGCCACTGGTCAATTCCGAGACCGTTCAAATCAGCCCTCACAGCATCCGCCCAACGATATCTGGGGCGGCATACATAAATTAAATCTAACAACTCTAACTAACCTAACCTATATCTAAAATTGGCCCTTGTCGCATTTTACCGAGGATGCTAGCGGCATTTCCTCGCTGTATCGCATTATTTATTTATTAAATAACCACGTCAGTCAAAAATCTTATTTTAACCGGAAATAGTACATTTACACGTGTATCGAACGACTTTTTTCATAACAAGTGCCTTAAAAAAATAAATTTACGCAAAGATTACTTTTCGCACTATTTAGGAAAACGTTATTTTATTTCAAATTTGGGTGTAGATATTTTTTATAAAACTGCGCATTGCATATGACTTAGATGAGTGTCACATAAAGGCAAGGCGAACGACCCACATCCCACATAATGGCGGTGCCTAATCAGATCCTTCTATAGGGTCCCGTAAGAGAGGTCACCTCATTTCACAAATTCGTGCCGAATGACTAGATTGACCTAAATAAGCATTAATTCCCTTACGTTATGGGGGATCGGGTAATGTGAACATTTTATTTGCTCCAGTTTTCTGATGTTTTTGTTTGTGCGAGTTTTAGAGCCAAGCGACGCCATGTCGTTCCTTTTGTTTTCAAATTGTTCTCTGAACTGGATGCATAGCCAAGTTCCCAATCGCTAACGCTTAGTAGCGTATCGTAGTTTTCCCTCTCTGTCACTCTTTCATATTAGCGCGACAAAGACAGTTAGCTGCCTTTCGCTTGACGATGAAGCGCTAGCGATTGGCAACTTGTCTAAGCACCCTGGATGCCTAGCCAAGTTACCAATCACGCTTAGTAGCGTATCGTAGCTTTCCCTTTCTGTCACTCTTTTATTATTAATGCGACGAAAACCGGTAGCTGAGTCAAAAATCTTTTCGTTGTCTTGTTTTATTCCACTCTATCACGCTTTTAATCGCTGTTTCGACTCAGTGTATAAAAAATCCGGTGCACTTGTATTGCTTTTTCACGCTAGATTTTAATCCATACATCAGAAATTGAAAACAAAACATCATCTCATACAAAAATCACCACATGACACCACCATAAAACAACGAAATTTTGACCACGCTGCCTTTCGTTTACGATTGACGATTGAGCATTAGCGATTGACAACTTGTATAAGCACCATTAAGTTATATTTATTAACTAGTACCCATTATTTGGAAATGGGATTAATTTAAATCTAGATGTACAGATAGCGTTACGTTTGTGTTAAAACATCAAAAATGTGTCGCTTTGTTGTCACAACACAAGCCCTTATTGAGCTTACCGTAGAACTATTTAGGCTAATATGTATACCAATCGACAGTGGAACTAAAAAAAAGTAAACAAACCTAAAAACTTTCATTATTCCATAATCACGCACTTTTAGAACACAATATTGGTTTTATTACAAACTTCAAATCTTAAACCTTAAGTTCACATTATACCTATTCATTAATAAACCAGCATTATCAGAGATTTACTTTATGATGCGGCACAGGAGGAGCATAAAAGTAAAATATTGTTACGCCGATGGCATGTTAAAAACTACAAATATGATTTTAGACACGTTAGAAGCGTTTTCAGCAGGCTGAAATGCGTTTTCAGGCCGTTTCAGAAGGTCCTCTTTCACATATTACAAAATCAAATATTCACCCCAGATACCGTCGTTTTCAGGCGCCTGAAACATGTTTTCAGGCCGTTTCAGGATACCCTCTATCGGATGGCGCAACAACCTGAAAACCCGTTTTCAGGCGTTTTCAGGACCCCTTTTGAGCCTCTCAAGTACAAATCAGTATATAGCTAAATTTCCCATAGGAGTGAAAGAGAAAGCACTATTAGATAGAGACAGCACGAGAGAATGTTCTGGAAGGATGTGAACGAGACAGCTATAGAGAGAACATTCTGGACGGGTGTGAAAGAGAAACCTGTAGAAAGAGACAGCGATACTCTAGAATGTTCGCGCACCTAACTCGGGAACTTTCTAGAGTCGAAACTTCTCGTACTTTGTAGATTTGAGTGGCTGGTATAAATACACAGCATGACCCGGCCGAGGAGTAGTTTCAATTGAGACAGCGAAGAGATAACATCAAGAGCGAAAACTGCGATTCTAACTGCGAGTTTGCGAAGTGTTAAGTGTGTGATCAGTGTTTTAGTTTACTGTTTGTTCCTTTAATTAGTAATTAAAGTGTCAGTTTTAAATAGTGGCTTATTTATACATTTTCTATAGAAAACCCACCCCACGAACGTAACATTTGGTGTCAGAAGTGGGATAGAAAATGGGTATAACGCCACGTGACAACGAGACCGAGCCAAAAGGAGTTGTGACCCGGAGCCAAACTGCACGTGAGGAACCTGCAGCGCAGGAGGATATTGCAGTACGTGAAGAGCCTCCAGCATGTGAGGATACTGCATCTAAGCCCGGTCCGTCTGGCTTGCAGACTAAGAGTACTCAAGACGTAGACCTCAGAACTATTCTGATTCTCCTGAAGGAGCAGTCGCGGAAACAAGAAGAACAGTCGCGGAAACAAGAAGATCAGTCGAAATTGATTCTTCAAGAGTTGCACAAGGCTGCTACTGAATGGAAGCAAGAAATGTACGAAGTCCAAGGGAAGCTCAGTGACATGGAGAACAAGATTCATGTTGTAGAGGAAGCGGTCGAGCGTCGCTTCCAGAAACTTGAATTAAAAGTAGCTAGTGGCATCAGTACCACCGGCATATCACCTGAGATATCTGTGCCGGGAGGTGGAAAATTTAAGGCACCTCCTTTTGATGGTACATCTTCGTGGGCGGCGTACAAGCTACAGTTTGAGTCCGTGTCCAAAGCAAACGGTTGGAGCAAGGAGCAAGCGATGACGGCTCTGACGCTGGCACTTCGTGACGAGGCTCTTACAATTCTAGAAGCTCTTGGAAAAGAACAAACTTATGACCGGCTTCTAGAAGCATTAGAAGCCCGTTACGGAGACAGTCATCTAGAACATGTCTATCGAGCTCAGCTGAAAGACAGAACGCAGGGACGTAATGAGACATTGCAACAATGGGCCCTGGAAATTGAAAAGCTGGTCGGAAAGGCATACCAACGTTCAGCTGACTCTTTAGTAAAAACCATGCTGGTGCAGGCATTTGTTGATGGGATCCGGGATTTGGAAGTAAGGGCGGCAGTACGACTAGGGCACCACGAAAGCCTTAAGGATGCCGTAGCTCATGCCCTAGAAGTTGAAGCTGTACGCCAAGATCCATCAAGATCGTATAAGCTACGTGAGGTATCTGCAAGGGAGCCGATTACACCTCGTCGGGAGTTTGGGCCACGATGTTACCATTGTGGAGAACGTGGCCATATACAAACCAGTAGCCCGAAAAGAAGCAGCAGGAGAGAACGAGATGAATCCCCTGTGACCAGGAATAAGGGTTCTGTACGACCAGAGCCGCAGCAGGGAAACGAGTAAGAGCCAGGACTAAGGGACGAGTGCTGGCTGGTGGTCGAAATGTCCCAGTAGTGATCTCACAAGTCAACGACGGGAATAGTCTGGTCGTCAAGGGAGAAATTGGTGGAATACCATGTAACCTTACTATCGACACCGGAGCTTCTCGGACGGTGATTAATTCTTGGCTTCTGAAACACCTGACTCGAGGTCGTGTAGTCCAACCGAAGCATCTACAGCTGCTTACAGCCACTGGCCAGCATATTCCCATCAAGGGAGAGACAGGAGTGGATTTAAGAATTGGCAAGCACATTTATCGGCACAAAGTGATTGTTGCCGACATAATTGATGACTGTATTATTGGACTAGATTTTATGAGGTGCCATGGTTATAAAATTGACATGGAAGTTGGAGTCCTGAAAACTAGATTTGATGAGGTTCCAATGGAAGGAAGAATTAGTGGGAATGTTTACTGCTCTAGAAGACCTGTTCTCCTACCAAAGGCACAGGTTCGAGTGCCAGTGCGTTTACCAGGAACAGCAAGTCAGGGAGGGCGTCGATGTGTAGTTGTGGAAAAAGTATCCAACGGTAAACCATGGATGGCAGCTCGTACAGTGGTTACGAAGATCAATGACGTTACGTATCGGATACGGAGGAATTTACGAAGCCCATGCAAGATTGTTCACGTTGACCGGCTCGCCAAATACCACGGAAATAATGATGCTCGGGACGAGCATGTCTTAGGAGGGGGTAGTGTTACGCCGATGGCATGTTAAAAACTACAAATATGATTTTAGACACGTTAGAAGCGTTTTCAGCAGGCTGAAATGCGTTTTCAGGCCGTTTCAGAAGGTCCTCTTTCACATATTACAAAATCAAATATTCACCCCAGATACCGTCGTTTTCAGGCGCCTGAAACATGTTTTCAGGCCGTTTCAGGATACCCTCTATCGGATGGCGCAACAACCTGAAAACCCGTTTTCAGGCGTTTTCAGGACCCCTTTTGAGCCTCTCAAGTACAAATCAGTATATAGCTAAATTTCCCATAGGAGTGAAAGAGAAAGCACTATTAGATAGAGACAGCACGAGAGAATGTTCTGGAAGGATGTGAACGAGACAGCTATAGAGAGAACATTCTGGACGGGTGTGAAAGAGAAACCTGTAGAAAGAGACAGCGATACTCTAGAATGTTCGCGCACCTAACTCGGGAACTTTCTAGAGTCGAAACTTCTCGTACTTTGTAGATTTGAGTGGCTGGTATAAATACACAGCATGACCCGGCCGAGGAGTAGTTTCAATTGAGACAGCGAAGAGATAACATCAAGAGCGAAAACTGCGATTCTAACTGCGAGTTTGCGAAGTGTTAAGTGTGTGATCAGTGTTTTAGTTTACTGTTTGTTCCTTTAATTAGTAATTAAAGTGTCAGTTTTAAATAGTGGCTTATTTATACATTTTCTATAGAAAACCCACCCCACGAACGTAACAATATAATTAAGTCAAATCGAAGGAAGCTACTATAAAGAATATAAAATGTACTTATACCTATACCTATGTGTTCGTGAACATACGATATAGTGTTATCGTCAATTCGTCAGTGGCATATACGCTGTCAGTATTTTGATAACCTTTTACATTCAATTTGAACAGATTTTTTTCGGTTACTTGTGGTTTTTCTTACGACATTTTACATGCTCTTGCTAAAAGATGTTACGTTCGATTTATGAATCGTATGGAAATCTAGGACACAAAAAAATTCTAAATGACTACATGATAATGGTATTGTGGGACAGATTCTGGATAATTTCAGGTCATTTTATACTAACCTAATGGCAAAATAAGTGCGTATGTGTACAGAAAATTAAATTTAAATTAATTTTTCTGCCCTCCGACCGGCAAACAGCACTTTGTCGGCCGCTGCGCTAAACTAAGTTGCCGCCTGCCGACTCCGTTGAGCAGAAAAATACATGTAGATTACATTGTAGTAGATTACATGCCAAGGCCGTTAAATGGGAAAGTCTCGGATCACATGTTTGTCGGCCTCGGCTTCATCCCGGCCCGGCCTACAATTACACGTCATCCGAGATATTTCCCACTTAAATGGCCTTGGCATGTAATCTAATATAACTAAAACCCGTCTATGAAGTAATAGGTATTCAGTTGCAAAAATGGATGTGAACATCCATTCCCAATAGTCCAGACAACGTATTAAGGAGTGAAATGTCACCTTTCATATTGGTATGCACAGGTAACTTGGTAATTTTATTGATATGTTGACTTGGTCAACTTGATAAATAAATTATAAAGTCTACTGCCCTCACATTACACCCGGCGTTATTTTGTTATGCTACCAAAATGTTAAGCTTGTTTTTACACCAAAAATAACATCATAAATGGAATAAAATTTAAAGTGCACCCGTTCGTAAACTGACATTTGTAAATAACCGATCTTTATCAAAGGTTTTATGTAAAAACAATAACAAAGTTATTTTCTTTGTTTTGCATGCACTTACAAAAGATAAGTTCACGCTAATATGTAAGTAAATGCGATTTTATTATGTTCTTCCTTGTTTCATACTGCGACGTTTGGTGGCGATGAAATAACGGAAAAGTTTGAGCAAAGTGTGGTACCTAAATAGTACCTTAATAAATTTTCTGGGAAAAGTAAGTACTAATTATAACAACTCGTCTCTTACGTATGTTTTTTTTTTAATCCGTTTCCCAAGGAATAAGTAGGTAAACATAGCACAGTGTTAAATTAAATTATTAAGTTCTCGTAAGACCCAATGTACATGGTTGTTGCAATCCAATTTGAATCTTTCATGAACCTATTAAAGTAGAATTCCTTTTGTTTCATTGCTTTTTGAAAGAAACTAAGTTCTTACCAATAAAACAAGGTCCAAATTAAAAAAAAAGAAAAGTAACTAGGTTCCCACAATAAGGAGTTATTTCCCTAGAAGGAAACCAGCATTGGCTGTCCCGGTGCATAGGCTGCAGAAAACTGGCAAGTCTCTCGGTGTAATGGGTGCTAAGATACGAGTATATAATAAAATACCTGAGCCAACCAGAACCAATGAAACAGAGCGACGTTTTCTAAAATGCCTCAAAATGTATTGCATCTCAAAGGCCTATTACTCCGTTAATGAATTTCTAGACGAATAATAATTGTTACGAATAATAAATATTTATTTTGTTAATTTATTTATTTATGGAATTGTATATTATTGTGATGAAATGATTTAAATGTATGTTTACTATGTTATTGACGGTGTATGATTAATATCAATAAATGTCTTGTCTTGTCTTATGATGAGTCTTATTATCAAATATTATAAACGATTTTTTTTAATCGAACGTGTATAACCCCGAGATGGTCCCGTTGGCACCAAATTGGGGTCTGATGATGGGATCTTGGAGAAATCGAGGGATCTCTTCAAATGTTATAGGTACATGTATGGCGCTTTTGGTAAATTTCATTCATTTACAAGAAGTTGCATTCAGAAAGTAGGATTTGAGGAAATCAATGATGGACACAAATCGGGGATCTTCGAGTAATCGGTTGAAGTCGGTTCTTAAAAAAAAATAAATTTAGTTTGGTGATTATTAACAAATGATCACATTGGTTGGTTTTTAACAACCCTAAAACGTGTTCATTCAAATCATTACCATACGCAATTCTCCCGTTAGTTGTGACTACCAAACAATCGCCAGTTTTTTTCCTCCCACCTTTGGCCTATTCCCATTGGGGTCAGCACGGCACGGGCGATAGCGTAGGAATCATTTTGTTATTGTAAATAAGTAATTAGTGGTATCGGTTATCACTGCTGCGTGTGGCAGATGGTACGAGTTATTGCTTGTATCCGCTGTTCTTATAAAATTACGATGAATATTACCTACACAAAAGTGAAGAACTTGTATGCGTTCTGGCGGTTATACTTATCAAACTGGCCACTGGGGCCAGTTTACCGAAAGCTTGTAACTTGTAATACAACTGAAAGTCTCTTTTTAACACTATTAATTAGATAAGGACTTCCGCTTGTATTACACGTAACAAGCGTTCGAGAAATTAGGCCCCTGACCTAGCCCAGGTGCCATTATGTAATCGTATACAATATAAGTCATAAATTCATGAGGATGGCAGATTCGTACGAAAAGTCACGTGACCATTTCCATACAATATTATAGTCACGTGACTTATCGCTTATCGTATAGGTACGATTGGCTAGGCCTGCAAGGCGAACTGTGAAAAGTGGAATCCCTTGCCCAGCAGTTAAACACAGTGCCCACATGTGGCCACAGTTCCAAATTGGACATTCACAACTAGTGATGGGTTGTTCCCGGTAATTTCCCAATGATACTATGGGGAAAGTTTCCATTTGGGAATATTCCCTTTTCTGTGATGGGTAAGTTACCGGGAACGACCCATCACTATTCACAACATACTTAAGCGCTGTTTTAGAATACAACAAATATTATTAACTATATCACAATCCAAGTAATTTTGCGGCTAAAACCAAAAGCTAAGGATTCATAAGTGGCCATGGTTCCGTAGGTGGTCAGTGGTCCCCTAGGATGTATTGTTGCACTATTTGAGAAGGTGTAGCCTAAGGAATAGTCTTCCGGTATGAACACAATTGGCAACACCGTTATTGTATTCTCAAGGGAATCGTCTTTTTGCTTGCCTAGTTTGGTGTCTACTACAAGGAAGTAGAGCCTTTTCAATTTTTATTAGCGTTAAAAATTTCCGGAAACGATCCCCATACGTCATTTTTTTGGATTATTTTCCAATTTAATTTTCAACTCTAAACCAATTTTAAATTACACTAATTTTCACTTACGAATTCAATTAAAATAGATGGAAGGAGTGACAGTAACAGGGACACTAATATTTTTTTTTAAACCCGAAAAAAACGAAAGTTTCATAAATTCCCAATAAAACAATTACAACTTTACACAATTACACAATACACAAAACTATGGCCGTTGGGGCGGGAAGGTTCTCAAGTGGCGGCCGACGTACCGGAAGGCGTAGCGTGGGTAGGCCCCCCATAAGGTGGATTCATGACCTGGTGAAGGTAGCAGGAGTCCGCTGGATGCGGGTGGCGCAGGACCGGTCATTGTGGCAATCTTTGGGGGAGGCCTATGTTCAGCAGTGGACGTCTTTCGGCTGACATGATGATGATGGTGAGGGTTCCCTCTATCTGGCATAATTTATTTTGTCCGAAACGTTTAGGACATAACAGACATGGCATAATCTATTTTGGCATAATCTTAAGGAGGCAGAAACATCACTTGGCATAAATAACAATATTTCGAACATTATTTTGCCCGAAACTATCTTGGCATATTATTATTTACGCCGAGTGTTATAGGACAGACATAAGATTTGCATATTTTTTTTAGCATATAGCCACATGTTCGAAACTTACCTTGCATTTTTCGTCAGGCAGAATTTGCTATGAACGTGAAAATTTCTGCAGTGAGCGAGCGAAGCGAGCGAACATAACCTTCCGGGGCAGATCCGACTCGGATAGGTTAGGTTAGAAGACTAAGGCGGGAGTCTTAGTCTTCGAGGTTATTTTTTTTTCACAGTAAGTAACGTGCAGAATATTACTAAGTACTACCTCGATTATATTGAGAGGTTGTAATTATTCCTTCTCTGTTACGCTAAAACAAACTATGCCGATACTTTTTATGTACATCCAGATTATGCCTCATCATAAATAGGAGCATCGAAATTATGCTCGTAAAATATTCGAGCAACTCGAAATCTGCCACAACGAAATATGCTAAAGTTGAGTATGCCACAACAGTTTCTGCACAAAGCCCATTATGACTACATAGTTTATGCCATATAGAATTAATCATGAAAGAATTATGCCACAACAGGGTGAACCGATGATGATCATGATGAATTTTCACTTACGAATTCAATTTAAATAGATGGAAGGAGGGACAGTGACAGGGACAATAATTACTTCTGTAAAAACCCGAAACAAAACGGAAAATAACAAAAGTTTCATAAATTCCCAAAAAACAATTGTTTTTTTCCGATATTTTCAAGGCTAGTTTTAAGCATCATAAAGAATTCATACAATTTTCCTCTTATTAACACGGAAGACCCTGCCTACGACGCTAGAGGTTCCTCGAATCCCGGCATGGGCAATGGGCATCCGAGCAATCCGGCTTTGAGCTTACCGCGGGAATAGGTCGATTTGGCCGTCCTATGTTCAGTACCAGTTAGGTAAGTACCCAGTACCCAGCTTATTGTGGAATATGGATAATATTAGATTCCTAAGGAAATGGTTCAACCATCACCTCGCAAGGTCTTGTCAATTCAGTTTCATTTTTGTATAGCAGAGACTTTCGACAGATATAACGATGATCACGCCCTTTAAAAATGTCACTTGCTCTAACGACTGTCTCTTAGCCAGAGAAACTAAAAAAATCTAAAGCTTACACAAAAGGACTTAAACTGTTGTACATTTCATGTCACGTACGCTTCTTCGTGACAGTAAAAATGTATGCCCTGAGTCACAGAAGAGCCATGCCAGACGCATTACACGCTAAATTGTACTAACGAATGTTACTATCAACAACAAGGGTGTATAAAACGAATGGTAAGGAATTATCAACCTTTTATCACAACATTAAAGCTTTTCTCTCTGTATATGAGTTTGGGAACACTCATATAGCTGCGGCGTTTGGCAAACGGGTTATAAGTCAGGTAAAACAAGTCTCTTCCTCGCTTTCTTTAAAGACTAAATTGGCGTGCATAATTGATTGCCAACAAAAAATTGTAGTAATTTGCGAGCTAGTCACGAGACGCTTTAAAGGTAAACATTGTTGTGCCAATTTCCTACAATCTAGTGCCAAAACAAACGACTTAGTTAATAGCTTTAAGACTCAAAGGCAAAAGGTTAAAATCGCTTGACAATTTTAAGCATTAACCTCTTTTGATGTGATCTTTTTGCTTCTAAGTGTAAGGTTGTCAATAAGGCTTGTTGTTTAGATAAAGGCAAAAGTAATTTGGTGTTAAATTGTTGGCAGTAATGTCGCGGTAGGTTCTGATACTATTGGAACCTTGGGCCGGTTGGTGCGGGCAGGGTGCCATTACCGATTGTAGTCCGAATTGGGGCTGGCGGGCAAAGACCCTTCGGGTCAATATCAGTGCGAAGTTCAACGGTGTATTTACATACGTTTGTTGACTGCGTGATAATGGTAATTAGACCAGTGGGTATCTAATTACAATTAAACACGCTCGTCGGATCGAACTGCGTCAAAAGTGTTATATTTGACTTTGTGCACCTTGGATGACATTTTATGTAATTATCACTCGCACGCCGGTGGAGAGTGCTCCGGATGAGGATGTTTGTATGAACGATCAAAATTACAGATTAATTAACTTAGGTACTTCTTAGCTAAATATATATAATTCTAAATAATAAGTGTAATTATTGATATAAACTTTTGACATTTACCTACAGTACCTACTTAACTATATTGATAGCACAACTATTTGCGAGTCTGTTTCGAAAGTGAATGCACGTAAGACATACTTAAGGGAGTGCTACACGCCTTCTCTTTCCTCGTATATTTGTTTTCCTGGTTTCAAAAAATTTGAATTTTTCGCCCTTTTTCACTGCCAAAAGTTGTCACACAAAATTTAACTTTGTAACACAAAATATTGTTTTCCCCTCACTAGCTCGTAAAGCGCTCGTTTATCCTTTAATACGAACGGGTAAAAACGCATATTATTCACTTGTGTGGCAAAGTACTGACCTTGGAGCGTAGAGCGAAGTAGCATTCATTTAACAGATAACAAAACGTAAAATGCTCATGGAAGTCGTTCCATTAATGATAATTAAATAATTTGTTTGAGAATTTAGTGTAAAATACAAACCTTTATATAATATGATGATTTTAACACATAAATCCTAAAACTCCATAAGTAACCATTGTTTTAGTGAATTATGATAAGATGACTAGGCGCAATCACAAAACGCAGAAAATGTCAAATGTCAACATTGTCAATGAATATTATAGGTTAATAATCTTTATTCACCGATTCAAACACGCATAAAAATAGTAAACTAAACAATTTTCAGAGTGTTCTGTTATAATTTTGTAAAAATAATGAATGAGAATGATTAAATAATGCATTGGCGTTGGTGTGCAACTACAGGAATGTACAATACAATACAATACAATACAAATACTCTTTATTGCACACCTCAATTATTAAATTCGTGCTGCGTTTACTTTTTCGTGCTAAGTTTACTGCGACAAAATCTTGCATTATATTACATGATCATCATCATCATCATCATATCAGCCGAAAGACGTCCACTGCTGAACATAGGCCTCCCCCAAAGATTGCCACAATGACCGGTCCTGCGCCACCCGCATCCAGCGGACTCCTGCGACCTTCACCAGGTCATCGGTCCACCTTGTGGGGGGCCTACCCACGCTACGCCTTCCGGTACGTGGCCGCCACTCAAGAACCTTCCCGCCCCAACGGCCATCGGTTCTACGCGCAATGTGCCCCGCCCACTGCCACTTCAGTTTAGCGATTCGGAGAGCTATTTCGGTTACTTTGGTTCTGCTGCGGATGGTCTCATTTTTAATCCGATCACGCAGAGAGACTCCTAGCATAGCCCTCTCCATTGCCCTTTGGGTGACTTTGAGCCTTCTTATGAGGTCCATTGTAAGCGGCCACGTTTCAGTACCGTATGTCATCACTGGCAACACACACTGATTAAAGACTTTCGTCTTCAAACACTGCGGAATATTGGACGAAAATATGTGTCGTAGCTTCCCGAACGCTGCCCAACCGAGTCGGATTCGACGATTGACCTCTTTCTCGAAGTTGGACCTACCTAACTGAATAGTTTGCCCTAGGTATATATATTCGTCTACAACTTCGAGTGTAAAGTCTCCGATTATTACGGGAGTTGGTGCTACATGGGAATTCGACATGATTTTCGTCTTATCCATGTTCATCCTAAGACCAACTCGCTCGGAGGCTTTACTGAGGTCAACGAGCATAGTACTTAAGTCCTCCAAGGTCTCAGCCAAGACTACTATATCGTCAGCGAATCGAAGGTGAGTGAGGTACTCGCCGTTTATGTTGATACCCAGCCTTCTCCAGTCCAGAGTCTTAAAGACATCCTCCAGTGCAGCGGTAAACAGCTTAGGGGAGATGACATCTCCTTGCCTAACTCCCCGCTGCAGCAGAATAGGTTTCGAGCTCTGGTCTTGGAGTCGGACTGACATTGTGGCGCTCTCGTATAAACACTTCAACACCTCGATATAGCGGTAGTCGACTTGGCACCATATTACATGATGCATTTCGAAAATTATTATCAGTAACCTGATGATGATTGTAATGTGAACAAATAATTACCTTTTTTGAGTTTCCTCGCTATAGTGAGGGGAAAAGTTTTGTGTTACACACGGGTGCAAATGTATTTTACTTCTCGTATGTTAAAACACTCGCTGCGCTCAGGATTCTATTTTAGAACCACTCGCTTCGCTCGTGGTTCAACAATATAATCCTTTTCGCTTGCTCGTGTTTCAATTTCATACTCGCGGGTAAAATACAACTTTCCACCCTTGTATAACAAATAACTATTAATTTGGTTTTAATTTAGGTAAGGTCTTTCACTATGTTTTTTTTAATCCACCTAATAAATTACCGATAGGTTAGGTACTGCTCGTTTTAAATAATTCAACTCAGGAATGAAAACTATAGTTTACAGTTGACGAACTGTGTAATAATTGTTTCTATAAAGTTCGTTCTTCTAACAAAGATAATTCATCTCATAAATTAACCAGTGTTCGTGTAAATATTATAGTCCATTTTTCCATTCATGTGTCTCTAGAATACGAGTAGGTATCTAATCATTTCTCGCTACAAAGTTTACTCATAACATAACAATGCTTCGGAAGTGCTAATAATTATTACTTATAACAAAAGACTATATCATTTATTTTCAAAACATCACACTATAAAAATCAGCGCAATCAAAACTATACTTTGTAAGTTTGCAACTAAATAGCGTTTCACAAAGCAATCATGTATCAGAACAGATTATTGTTATGTATGACCAATCTTACATAGGTTGCCAACAACTACTCGTAATTGAACATTCATAGGCTTTATGCCGTTTGTAATAGAGGTGACTTGTGGTTAGTAAAATGTGTTAGTACAGTCATCAAATATATTGGAGGGGCCTGAGTGCTCACAAATATCTAAGCAAGCCTCTATTGTCACGGTGTTGATGCATGTTCAGATATTTCTGCGTACCATGGCCGCTCCTTTATATCTGATACATTACGTATGCCCCTAACACGTGCATTGTTTCACACGCTTTATTGCATTAAAGTACGGTTCCTGTATCGTTTTTACAACAGTACAGACGACCTCCGTAGCTCGGTGCTTGCGAAGCTGGAGTTCCCGGGTTCGGAACCCGGTGAGGTCAGTTTTACATTGAGAATGACGTACCAACGATACCTGACGCTTGACCCACATTCTGACACGATATTTGTATAACCCGACACCCCCCAAGGACCACGGAAGTGTCCGATCTTCCTGTGATTTGCGACTAAAAATAAACTCACGCGCAGAACTGAGGTCATTTTGTATTGTTTCTTACTTATACCTATGTTTACTCATATGCCTACAGCCTATGCGCCGAGTGGAGGACTTGTCTTCGGAGGATTTTTGAGGTATTTGGGCATATAGCCCGCAAATCAGGAGAAGACCTACAAAAAATATTGTCAGAGGATAGATTGAAGTGAAAAGGCTGAGAGCAAGGAGCCCCATGCGCTGGACAGACCAGCATGCTTAGCCAAGTTGCCAATAGAACGTTTGGTAACGTATCGTAGTTTTCCCTATCTTCTACAAAGACAGGTTAGCTGCCTTTCGTTTACGATTGACGATTAAGCGTTAGCGATTGGCAACTTGTCTAAGCACCCAGATCCGCACCTCACTCAACTTTCAGGTTGCTGAAGCGGTCCACGCTGCCGAAGATCGGAGTCGTTGACGGAAGATCGTGAAGACAAATTTTTTTGTACATTCTTATATTTATTAAGTACATTTAAGGGTCCACATAATATCTACCTACAGGGGCTACAGGGCTAGGCTAGACATACGGAAACTCAACTTTAATCAATTAATTTTAAAAAACATACGAAAGAATTGGTAAGTGTCTTTACAGCCTTGTGGATTTACCCACTTGGTAAGTCACCACCCCCAGTAGGCTTATAGGGCGGTTTTTTTATTTTGTAGTAATTTTTGAAAATTTTCCAAATTTGGATATTTCATATTTTTTCTATTTAGAATCGCGAGCTCTTTCGATCCTCATTAGCAGAAAAAAGTGTCCCGAGAATTAAATACATTTTTTGTCTTCCGCTGAGTTACGGTCGAAGAAAGTGTATAAAAATAGTAACTCAATGGAATTTTTTTGAAACACTTTTTTATTTCTATCAGAATCGAAAGAGCTCGTGAGTCTGAGTAGAAATTTAAAAAAAAAGTCCAAATTTGGAAAGTAAAAATCCGCCCTATAATGGTCTCGTGTTCAATCGTTTGTCGTTGTCGTCGTCAGGCTTTAACAAGTACTCGTATGCAATTGCGAAAGTGAAGTAGCATGATAAACGGTAAACGTGTGACCGTGATAAACCATCAACATTGAGATATAAACGCAAGAAGTTTTTATTCTGAAATATACATAAAGGTGGGTTTACACCAAACGAGCGAATATTCATTCTATCCCCACACTACGAAATTCGTTCGTTACATAAAACGTAATTCGTCGAAATTCGTTGGTTTCGTAGAGTCCCCACTCTAGAATAGATAGATAGAATGAGGATTTGCTAGTTTGGTGTAAACACACCTTAAGAAAACATTATTTTTATTACGGATTTATAAGAAACTTCTGCGGTTGTTTTGTGCACAATGATATGGAAAACAATGAAAACCACACCATGTTAATGTGGTCCGATTTCTACTGCGGTGCGGTTAAACATGATCTTCGTACTTACAAACAAACAAACATATTATATTTACAAATAAATTCATACCAACTAACTTAGATCTACAATAAACCAACTAAATAATGTTTATAACGGTACATTTTTAGGGTTCCGTAGTAAACAAGGAACCCTTATAATTTCTCTATATCAGTCTGTCTGTCCGCAGCATAGCTCAGTGGCAGTTAGATAGATATAGGTACACATTAATCACGCCGACAAAGTAGTAGAATTAAATAAAGATAAATAGTACATTACGACACAAGTGCGAAAAACATGAAATTCGAAACGAGTGGCGATGTTTTAAAACACGACAGAAGGGAGTGTTTTAAATCGACACGAGTAACGATTCCCCTTTTGCAACGTGTCTTGTACGACGTTTTTTAGTACAGATGGCCCTCCGAAGTTATGGACTTGACGTAAAAATGAGCCACTTCTCGCACTAGCGCGTAAAAGGCACTATCTGTACTATTAAAATATAACTACTCTTAAACTGGGAATTATTTTGATAATGAAAAGTAAATGTAAAGGTATTCATAATTTGCAATATCCAATACAAAAACCGTAACATAATTGTCAACCATGAACATTAAGGAAAATAATGTGTTTTCCTTACAGATGTCGATATTGTTAATTATGTTTGTACAGCTCCATAATATGTTACCTGAAGAATATTAATAGAGATGATAAGGAGTAGGTACCCTTATAATTGTGGGAATTGTGGATAACGTTCATTACAAGGCTTAAAACTCGAAGCCTCGAGACTCCAGTCTTAAACTACATTACTCGTACTAAACCACTAATTGGAGTTCGAGGCCAAAGAATCTACGAAAATATTGCCACAACAATGAAATGTTCTTACAATAGTAAATCCTTATTTTCTAAAAACAGACGTTGAGGTATCTTATTTATTGGTAATTTTAATTCTTTAATTTAAAGATACAATATTATTTACTTATTTTCACGTAAATATGAGATATTTTAATAAAAACTTAATTATCCGCAATTATTAGTAACAAAGTTGGTATTGCGCTGGTATCACCTCAGGTGTTAATAACATTTGGTACAGCAATTTAACTACACATAAATAAAAACCCTATTTCTGCATACGTTTAGAAAATTGCAGAATAATATATTGTAGTGTGCTTTATGTTCACATTTCGTATTCGTAAAATTCCTTTAACCTACAAATTTCTTTGGCAGTGCTATAGTTCTCCATTTAAATTATCACACAGATCTAACGTTTTGTTTTCTTCCGTAGGTTGTTAACAAGGTGACCCACTTGGTTCAGCCATGTTTAGGCTTTTATGGGAGTGTATTCGATTTTCACCCAGGACTCAGGAGGATAAGTAATGAAGAAAACAAATAAAAAATAAAATACCAAAAATGCTTTCATTATACATTTCCAAATTTCTTTCCCATCATTTTAACCCGTAATAAGGCAGGGGGCTTAGTAATTTAACCATACCTACTGTCTTAATAAATATGGCACGCTGTCGTTTGTGTTCACTGGTAATTCAACTTCTTTTTAAAATAGGCTTTGAAACGTTGGCTCTTATCATTTTAAGTTCTTTACAAGAAAATTTTGTCATTTCTATGTTAGTTACGAGAAAAGAAAAGTTTTTAGGTATTTACGTGTTTTTAAGAAAATCTTAGTTGTGACAGCCATATTAAACAAAATGGCGTACAAACATTACGGAGGTATATAATGTTTTTACTAGGAATTATTTCATCAAATAAATTAATTAAATAACAAAAAGGTTGTGGATACCTGAAAATTTTATTTGACAATGACATAAGAGACTTTGACAGATTTGACAATAACGCATCTGTCGTAGTTTCGTTGGCCTCGAACTCCAATTACTGGTATAGGTAGGTATATTATTTGAGAATTGAAAAGGATGAATTAATATCACGAAAATTGGTAATTATAGACGCTTTTTTTCAATTCGACATTTTTTATTTTCCCATGTAGGTATTATAAATCTAAATAGACACAAAATGAAAAACTGAAATTGTAAATATTAGATTACAATATACCTACCAAAAAAAAAGACAATTATGAAAATAATTAACCTCTGATAATGAACATGTAGATGGGTATTTTCACTTCTAGGGACACCCAATTAGCTTAACTCTCACAAAAAAGTTAACGTCGATGTCAGTTTAATAACGACAACTAAGCGTGAAATATTTACGTATAGGTATCCACTTTATTTATGTTTTTATATTGCATAAACCTTCACCAGGTCATCGGTCCACCTTGTGGGGGGCTTACCCACGCTACGGCTTCCGGTACGTGGCCGCCACTCAAGAACCTTCCCGCCCCGTCTGTCCGTATAGGAGTCCGCTGGATGCGGGTGGCGCAGGACCGGTCATTGTGGCAATCTTTGGGGGAGGCCTATGTTCAGCAGTGGACGTCTTTCGGCTGATATGATGATGATGATGATGATTGCATAAACGCGTATTCTTTCGGGATTAAACGATAAAAAAATATTTGTGTTAATATTTAATGCTTAATTGTCGTTAGAAAGCTGACATCCAAGTTAACTTTTTTGTGAGAGTTAAGCTAATTGGGTGTCCCTAGAAGTGAAAATGCCCAGATATATTTATTAATAATTTTTAGTATTGCAATAACTAATACAAAAAGCTTAACATAATTGACAATCATGAATATTAAGTAAAATCGTGTAGGTATTTTTGAACGGTTTTATTTTTTTTAATCGAACTGGTGTAACCTCGGGATGGACGGCGTTTTTTTTATTATTTGGTGATTATAAGTTACTAAATATCATTATTATACGAGCATGAACTGGTCAATTTATAAACAAACGAGTCATTGAGAAAAAACATCCGCAATTCCGTCGGAATTTCCGCGATAAGGAACAATAACATAAATATTTTGTAACTCCTGTAATATCCGAGACCCGATCTCAATAACAGGAAACATCCCAATTATTTGTTATTAGGCAAACTAAACGCCATTACAAAAACATTATTTTCATATAGGTACCTAGTAAGTATGTGTTTATTTTTATACAGAGGCCAAAAAATAACATCATACCCGATGCCTGTTGGTAAGATGCTTTTCGGAAGTTTCAGAAAGGCAGTTTTTTTTTAGGAATTATTACCTAATAGGTATCCCCTACTTTACGAAATTCGATCGTTACACGAAAAGTGATTCGTTGATTTCGTAGAGTGGGGGATAGAACAGCGAATGCTCTTTTGGTCTGCATGCACCTTAAAAACTCGAGAACGGCAGAACCGATTTGGCTAATTTTGGTCTTGAAATATTCGTGAAAGTCCAGGGAAGGTTGAAAAGGTAAGAATAATGGAAAATATGTTATAGAATACATATAAGAAAAACAAGAACTGAAACTTAAGACTGGAGTCAATGTAAACTAATTCTTCAAATACGTTAAATATAAAATTAAATAAAAAATAAACTGTTTAAATAAATTTCGGCTACATTAATAGGTAAGTGATACGAAGTTCACCGGGTCATCTAGTAAACAATAAAATAACACTAAAGAAACAAATCACCCATCACATATTCGGTGCCGGTATTATCAAACCGCGATTAGATTAGAACCGGGATTTGAAAGTACTGTTGACACGACAGTGTAAAGTCAATCTAGGATATATTTCTAGTTAAATCAATATATTTGTAGTTTATGTTCAGAGACTTACAGACAATAGATTAATTAATCACTCGCGAGATCTACAAACAACTCTTTTCTTGATAAATATTGTGTCAATTGTCGTGTCAACAGTACTTTCGAATCCCTTTCTGATTCCGGTTTGATAATACATAATAAATGTACTAGGTGACGATAGGTATAAAATCATATTAAACACCTACTTACTGTGTTATCGATCATAATTCAGGGCCAAACATTTACAGTAATCAAAAGATAGAATACCCTTAGCATACTTAGTCGTTTTACATGTTCTCAATGATTAAAAAAATTTGAATAATCACTTAAATTTTTTACCACTGAAGTTATTTGCGAACAGTATTCGTGCTTAGGAAAACTATTAAAAATTCATAGATATCCAAAAAATATTGTAGAAAAACTAGCTAAAAAAACAATGCGCGTTCTGGTAACCACAAATATATTCTATTTAATAAAAATATATTATAATTGTGACTTTGTAATTGTTGCACTGAAACTTCATCGTCACTACTTGTGTAGTGCTTCCCGCTGTTTGTCACCATGTATTCTTAATATCTTTAAACAACGCAATGGATTCTAATACGATTTTTTTGAATAGATATAGTAATTTAAGGGAAAGGTTTAACTATCCAGTATTGTACCCATTGTACCGGGCACATTGCGCGCAGCGTGGGTAGGCCCCCCACAAGATGGACTGATGACCTGACAAAGGTCGCAGGAGGCCGCTGGATGCGGGTGGCACAGGACCGGTCTTTGTGGCAATCTTTGGGGGAGGCCTATGTTCAGCAGTGGACGTCTTTCGGCTGATATAATGATGATGATCATGATTGTACCCATACGGATGCTGGGCGGGTCGCTGCTTTAAACAATAATTTTCCTAACTAGTGCGGAAAAGTAAACTTTTCTCTTTTTAAGGCACTTGTCATGAAAAAAAAAACGTTCGATACACGAGTAAAAACTTCTTTTTAACTCGGATGATTGTCGCCCTCGTTTCACTCGGGCTCCAACTTTCAGATTCGTCGAAAAATTTTTTTTTTACACTTCCATCGAAATGTACCTACTATTGTTTACGAGTATATTATGTACGTAAGGAACATATCCGTTAAACGTGTTCGCATTATAATTCCAAAACCGCACCCGGAATTTCAAGTAGATCTTATTATTCAACATATCACGTCGAAGCTTTACGGAAATTTATTTATTTATTTCGGAACTTAATACGGTTATTTATAGAAGAAAAACAAGATACAGTTACAAGATTCCGTTTCGATGTCGAATATAACAAGACCGAGGTTGCATAAGTGTATATTTTAGGTAAATTTGGGAGCTTATACATCAAATAGATTAGAATTATAATTCGTTAGGAAGCTATGACGTTGCTGTCAATATATTTATGTGAACTATATGTTTGCGTTTTATAGCTGATACTCGTAAGTGTTTGTCAAAGTCACACGAGCGTAAAATTGAAAAATCGTAACTACATATTTTGCGACAGTTGAAAGTAACTGAGTTCACACTCACACTGTAACTTATTTTAAAGTTTATTATTATATTAAAGTTTATTAAGCTTCCCAATAGATGCTTAATAGGAATTATTGTGGACCATGGTTGCAGTATTGGACCAAAGTTGATTGGTTTTAGGGTACCAAGACATGCGAAATATTCTCCATTTCTGAATCTTCTCGAGTTTATAACTGGAATTAAATTAAGTTGTGGATGGAAAATAGTGATTACTGATTATATGTTTAAGTAGTTAAACAAGATATTTTGAATAGATACAAGAGTACGTACCTATGTATGTTACAAAAACTTCAGTAAGGGTTATTTTTATTTATTTATTGTAGGAATTGAATAATTAGCCAACTTTGTCAAATAATTAGGGAAAACAATTCAGTTTTATTCAGAAAATCGGCAATATTAGCCTACCTACCTACGATACGAACCTACATGTGTATACAATGAATACCTATGTGAACGTACCTAGATAACAATAGTTTTGCATGAATGCATCGTTGCTAACCGCATGCATGCTTATTGTTTACTGTCCTTGCACTTAGTGATGGAAAAAACCTATTTATTATTCAAATACGTAATAAGATTGCATATTCACACCACACGAAGCTTTGTTTGATCGTTTCATATAGGTAGATCTGGTATATATAATATCGGCTTGCATTTTTAGGAATACATTCATCGATTTCCAAATCTATATTAAACCTAGGTACATATAAAAAAAATCCTGACTGACTGACTTATGCAGAGCCAAAGTTTTCACAGTAGGTTAATCTTTTAACGAGGCTAAGGAATAAGAAGGGATTTTGACAAAGTTCACTCCTAATGGGGTAAAAAGGTGGTTGAAAGTTTGTATGAAAAAAGTTTAGCTTTGGAGTAAAAAAAACATACAATACAATACAATACTGTTTATTGCACACCATAATAACAGTAGAATAACAGATATACAGTGTTACAAGTGCAGGTATTACAATGGGTACAGTTATTAACATATTGCGTACCTAGATTGATTTTAAATACAAACCTAAGAAAAGAAATTTCAGGTTTTTTAAATATTCGACCACAAAAGGAGTATTATATGTAAAATTTCCTCAAAATGATTAAATAGTTAATTATTCAAGTAATTGTGAAAACTCAAATCAAATTATTAATTAACTAAATATTTTCATTTGTGTTTTTATTTTTTCCCCAGTAATTGCACTACTTAATACTGTATAAATTATAAATATTGGATGAAATAATACTAAAAACGACCAAGATCGCCAACGTCCGAGGTGGTAATCGAACCTACATGCGCGGCTGATGCCTGCACCGCTCGGCCACTCGGTCTTCATAGTGGAAAACGTGCCTAAATTTAATAAATATGATTTTGTTTACGAAAACAATAACGACCCATTTTAAATGTGTTAAATACCAGTACGTAGTAAGGAAACATTAGACAGCATCTTAAAGTGAAGATGTTTTCCGTTACATTTTGCTGTATCCTTATGTGGTAGTTCTCCTTCGTGAAATCTTTCCGCAAATAACATGTTTTGCACTAAACTGAGTCAATATGTGTATTCTGAAATATTATTATCTTGACCCAATTTTATTTGAGGGTTACAAATATTTATGAATCGGATCGCATGTTATTCGTTTATCTGTATAGTTACGTTAACTAGATTATTTGATACAAATCGGTAGACGGGTCAAACTCAAAATCATGTTATGAGTCTTTCCGGTGGACATTTTAAAAGTTAAGGGCTATGAGAGTTAATTTTCTTATGAAACCCTTATTGTCATTTAAGGGCACTCCTTTCCTATTGAATTGTATTATAAAAATCACTGCTACACTCCTACCAGTTGCTTACTATTGGCCACAGAAAAAGGGGCTCTACAGTTCAGCAGAACACGCACTTTTTCTTACCTGTGGTCGATAGTTAACAGCCTGTGGACAGGTAGTAATGATTTTTATCATACAACGCAATGAAAAAGGAGTACATCTTAATTAAGAAAATCAAGCTTTATAAATTATTTTTTTTTTTTATATCTTGGGACATCTTACACAAATCGACCTAGTCCCACGGTAAGCACAATTAAGGCTTGTGTTGTGGGTACCAAGCGACGATATATACAGTGTGTAAGTCTAATACGGGCGATCAATTAAACCAGGCATGGGATTCATTAGTGTAATCATGGATTACAAGGTTTTTTTAAAGTTACTCTTAATTATGACCCCACAGAATTTTTTTAAGATCATCGGAGCAGCAATGTAGGTACGAACATTTGTTATTGTTGACATGTCAGTTATGTCATCTGCTTTTGAATTAGCTGTCAACGAGTGTTTAACTCGCGTATGTTGCTCTACATTGCGCTCCGAATTATTTTGTATGGAAAAATTTGTTGCTCTAATTTTAAGTAAAAGTTATTTGAATGTACTTATT